>QQSS02235379.1:0-21550 GCA_003687565.2 Craspedacusta sowerbii | reverse complement strand
GTATGCTTTCTTTGAATTGCAGATATATCAACTTATATCAATACCAACAATATAATAATATTGAACACACGGGAATCTGACAGCAAAGATGCAGACGTTTTCAGCAGGACTGTGGGAGTTTAGACACAAAAAAGTCCGAATTGGTCTGACAGCTTTGACGCAAATCATTTTCAAAGTTATATAAATGGACTTTATCAGCTTAGAAGCAGACATTTCTAACAGGACTCTTGTAGCTCGGACACTGAATAAATCTTTTCTTTAAGATTCTGTTGGAAATGAATGTCTTTTCGGCCAGATTTCTGCTGAGTATTCCTTCACCTATTTTACAGAGTCCTGTTTGAAATTCTTGAATCTTTTATATAAGAGCGTTTCTGAGTCCGAGACGAGGAGTCATGCGTCTTTCCTGCTTTTGAGCTGAAAACATATTCTGAAATTGCAGAATCGCGTTGTAGATGCCTTATATTTGAGCTCTAAGACTTCTGTTGGAAATGTTTTCGTCTTTCTTGTTTCTTAGGAAATACTTGCGTTTAGAGTCATTCTGATTTAAGAAGGGCAGTGTGTGGTTGCAGGTAAACTTTTTTTTTAAGCTGTCTTCTGCCAATAGCCTACCTACCATACCACAGTTTCCTTTAAATGTTATTCAGCGGAACTAACTTGATTTCTATTATTAGTAGTAACTCAAGAAGAAGAGCGAGAGGAATATCGAGGGGATCAGCCAAGGTCATCAAACTTCTTGACCAGGACCCAATCTGGACGGGCCAAATATCAACAGTTGACTTTAGAGATTCTTAAATTGCTGCTTCAAGAAGAACTCTGAATTGGATAGCTGTCCGTCCCTCAAAGGAGTGATGATGATTGAATCACTTTCGAAACAAGATCGAAAAGAGGATTGCATTCCCCCAACAGCGTTCGCCTTCTAAAGTGTTTTTAGATTATGAAATGATGATTAACGGGAACAAAGGAATTAAAATTTTTCGTAATTCAGTACGTACACCTAAGCAGAATCATCAACGAAACGAGTTCTTTTCTTGAAATTCCTCGACTCTTCATCTTGAGTTACTAAAGATTGGAAAATATAAAAATTAAAAATAAACAGCTAGTGGACAGATTTAAAAATTTTACATTAACATTCTTTGCTCCTCATGGACCACTGCCCCTTCGGGACTGAATCGATGTTAAACATGCTTCAACAAAAACGCAAGCTACATCTGCCTTATTCGATCTGGCATACAATAAGTTCGGACAGTTCAGGGAGTTTATATCCTTGGATCGATTAAAAGCCTGCATAGCTATAAGTGTAGAAGATCTTCCTCCTCAGCTGGTTTCGTCTTAATAGTTCCAGCAATTAATGAAGCTTGTGAAAATTTTTATTTCATAACTTTTTGTTAATCGAGAGCAGAGGCTTATGCTGATGTAAACATTAGCTGAGTCTGTTCATCATTCCTGCCTTTAGACCCGTCTATTCATTTTCTGTATTTTCTTTTGAAGAAATGCCTTGCATCATATCCGAGACTGAGAAAGCTGATAACATTTTTATAAACTGGTAGTAAATTAAAGGAGCAAGTGCCCAAGATGATACTTTTTTCTGGAGTGTGCTCATTTGATTTTAAATTCTAATTGGGCAATAGAAATCCTCTAGATATAGCTATTTGATTTGTAATAAATGTTATTGGCTGTGCATTTCATTCTGAGTAATTGAGTCATGTTATAACCCTAAAAGTATAAATGTAGTTAAGCAGGTGCATGCCATATCTACCGATGGATATCTAATTTCAAGTTCGAACTAACTAATCGTCTTTTCATGACACTAAATAAGTAGTACAATTAAAGAACATTAAAAGATCAATTTAATAATCTCATGATCATAAGTCCCATTAAAATTTCATTCTACAAGTCAGGCGATAAGTTTGATCATCAGAGTATCTTTAGGCCAAGAAAATCATACGCTATTGCCAATAGGAGATATTCTTAATTTAACAAACCAATCGCTTTAATAAATCAGCCTCCTCCAAAAGTTTAATTGAGTTTTACAATTAAAAGACTACAGTCCGCAGTAACTGCTGCCAAGGACAAAAGGAATAAGCTCATCAAACTACAAAAGTCACGCAAAATTATGCTGGACCATGTAAAAATAATAAGACATTGAATTTTAATGTTCACTTTACATTTGATGCGATACTTTGATTTTTCATTCGTCTTGTCGCCAAGTAGACTGCAACCCAGCCCACTACTCCTACAATAATTATGAAAAGAACAGTCATCCAGAGGCCTGCTCTGCTTTCGAGTTTGACCATGAGTATGGAGCTTACCATTGCACTCCAAGTTATCGAATTCAAGAGTCCAATTATAATCCCGATCGAGATTCCTACAATCAGTTAAATGTAGAGCTAGACAAGGAAGTAGTAAATTGTTTGCTTTAGACGAACACCAATCGCTCTAAGCAAAAAATGAGGTTGCGGCTCAATCATGAGTTTCGAGTGCATTGAGTGGAAGAGTATGAAGGCAAGCAAGCCTATGCAAATTATTGATGTTACTCCCACAACTAGCTGAAGCGTTTACTAAATATTTAGTAGAGCTTAATCAAGTTAAACTGTTGTATCGACCTCAGTATGGGCTGGACTTTTTTTAAGAACAGTGTTGATGATAAATTAAAGTTTTTATTTTTCTGCCCGAATAAATAACTTATTCCACAAAATTTAAATGGGCTTTTAGCCGAGAGGCCTGCAGACCTAGATTATGTGATTGGCTTGTTATTTGCTCACAAAGAATTTCCTACCGATCTACACATCGTATCCTGGCATGCGGTTAATTGAATGAACGACCCTAAACCTTAGTCTGCAGTTATTATTATTTGCTATAAACATCTATCCTACCTACCCACCTAGCCTGTTCCTAAGCATGCTTTAAGAGCACATGAAGTTAATAATTTGCTAATTTTTTGGAGATTTCTGAGTAAGATTGAAAGAAATGACGGAATGCTAATCGTATTTGCGAATGGCAGATTAAGGTTGGTAATATCCTCTGGAACTGTGGTTTTTGAAATAAATGGACTAGAGGCCGTCTTTAGATCCATGAGGTAGAGTTCGATAGTCGTTGGGCTTAAGATATTAGCCAGGATAATAATACTAGTCGAAGGTTGAATTAAAGAAGTTCGGTTAGTAGACAATCGGCAAGATTCCAACTTATTCGATTAGAGACGATGTTATCTTCAAACTTTTCAGGTACTTGTTGCGTGCCAGATCTATGCTTTGCCAAGTATATTACTTTATCGTTCCCTTCTCCTTTAGTCCAAGGAGCAAGGGATCAAGAATTGTCCGGTTGAAATACTAGGGATTGGACTTGAAGAAAGTCAACTAGGCGCCAATGCTGCGTTTGACGAGCGAAGAGACAAGTGTGAGCTGCATAGAGATGCCGTTATTGAAGAATATCTGGAAGGCGAATACTAATGAGAAGGCCAGTGTAATATATTTAAAATTAAATTTTTTGGCCCTCTGGTTGGAGTGGATTATGGACTTGAGAGGCTTTATGGCACTGATCTTAGATACTAGTCTCCCTAGGAGCATCTCTGCAGGAGTCTGTAGCAAGTTCAGCAGGGTTATCGTCCCCACGTACATCAGAAAGAATATCAGATTGAAATACTATGCCTCTTGTTAATCTTGCATCAGAAGCGCTGCCTGAGGGATTAAGATGTAAGCGCATAAACCGTAAAATAGTAACATAGATCCGCAGATTAGCCAAATCTCATCAATGCCAAACTAGTCGATTTTGGCCACTTAGACTCTCGGAGCCGCATAGCTATTCCCCTTTGGGATCCCGGTAAGTATTTTTTTTAGTGCCTTATAAATTCCGGCAGATATACTCAATATCAAAAATACCATGACCCACACGACAGGTCTGTTGCTCAGATAGAAAAATTAGAGCTTATAGTGAGAAAACGACAAGGCTGGAACTATCACTCGCACTAAGAGCATAAGAATAAATGCGAAAAGCAATGAAACTCCCAAAAATGGAAGGAAGAGAAGTCTGTATGGTAGCAGACCGGCGCCCTTATGAGCTCCATAGCCTATCATTCGCAGTAGCCTTATATCTTGGCTAGCTCGCCGATAATGAGTATCGATGAGCGACCATATGATTTGGATAAAGATGATCCCCAGGAGGAAGACATAAATCTAAATGACTGCATTGAAAAAGAGAGCCAGCTTAGACATGATGTAGAAAAGTGGTGCAAAAGAAATCGCTTCCAGAGATTGAGGCTTATTGTATAATATCGGAGCTAGAACTACTCTCAGTTCCTAGGATGGTCGGTATATCTCACTTCTTTTTTTTAGTCTTACTGCCAAGATAGGACTGTACTATGAAATAGTCTAACTAAACTGGTCCACAAAGCCCTACAAGGGCAGCAGCAGTATCGGATTCTTGAGCTTTTGGTTTATTTGGTTGCGTATCTGTTAGATTGTTTTTTTGAGAATGAAGGGCAGACTGGATAGGTCTGCCTGTATTGTATTACGGATCTGGTTAGGCCACCTTCCTCCTGTGCTCGGAATTATTGCTTTTACTTTAAAATCAATGTAGAAGGAGTTATTGACTAGAACCTATGCGATTAGATTGGAATTGTTGATGATTTCGTCTGCAATTCGCTCCTTCTGTTGAACGCCTTACAGCGCTTTGAGGATTGAGTCCCTATATTTACTGAGGTCCAAGTCCTAGACTTTTATCTTCTTAACTTAGATCTATTTTTAATTGCTTTGTGAAGATTCGACATCGTAGAATCTCTGGAGAATATTCTGCTGGCTTAGTATGTCTTCTAGACTTAACCGCATCCGCAATTTGGACCCCACCTTTTTACCGAGGTTAGTTGCACTTTGCTGAGTGAGAACTACCTACATGCTCTTCAGCTTGGGGATAGCCTGTCTCCTGCCGAGTCCAAGCTATTACTCCTTATCCTGATCGATGAGGAAGATAAATCCGTCCAAATAGTTCTTCGAATCGACTGCCAAGGCCCCAGGAAATATCCACCTTGGCGAGAAACCTAAGATTTAAGGCTCACTATTAACCCACTATTAAACCTCTGATATTCTAAGGAAAGGATTGTAAGCATCAACCTATTTGATTTACTTATTCATTACTCTGTTATTGAAGAGAGTGTCCCACTACGCCATGTCGTCATCTGATTGCTTTGATTTGGGATTGGGGTTGGCCACTAAATGAAAATCTGCATCAGATGCAATATTCTAGGCTAATTGCAGGATCGGCAGGTACGATAGCTACCTAATAGTGAGCAGGAGGGTGAGCGTCACGCCTGCCAGAAGAATAACGAAGAGCAAAGGTTTTGGGGCGTTGATGATGGCCATGATATTATTAAGAATAGAAAATTATAATCAGAAGGGTAAATCAGATGAAGGTAATCGGAGGCCGGACTTAAAATCTGGTGATTTTGTCAGCAGATATCAATTTTAGTCTTGAGAATTCTTCATTGGAAATAATCTGTGGCAAAATCAAAATAGGCAATCATGAACTGAGTAGTCCAGATAGACTTCTTGTCAAGGAGGTCAAAGCTCTAGGCCGCTCTCTCTAGCACAACATTAGAATTTCTCCATCTCTCTTGATTAATTTTTTATAGAAACATCCTTAGTTTAAAAAGCAGGAGGACAAATTGATCGGACTTTAGGAGGACTAAACTTTACTAGTAACAAGTGGAGTGCCTTATATTTTCAATGAATAGCCAGTGCATGGCCTGGGAATTGGAAATATCCAGTTGGCAGTGGGATAACATTCGAACTTCAATCATTTTATACTTTAGAATCTTTTATTTGGCCAAAAAGATAGATATCTTATCGATATCGAGTTATCGTCAAGTGAGCGACTCCCTGGAACCGTTCGACTGTCTCAGCACTTCAATTCAAGAAACGAGCTTACACTACTTTCAAGAAGTATGGACTTCCATTAAGATTATGTCATTGGCTAAACTAATCTTCTGTATGGGTTCGATAGAGTAAAACGGCTGTTGATCTATTTGATCAAGCTGAGGGGCAAAGTACTGATTAAAGGACCTTATTCTTCTCAGTTGCACTATCTACTTTACAAGCAATTAAGTTAAATATTTTCATAATAAAGAATTTAGGTATTTCAATTCGGCCAACAAAATGTCTCAGTTCTGAACTTTGCTGCCACTCTGGGGAGGTGGAGCTTGCCTTCTAGTTGCAAGTATTAAAACTTCGACTTTACTATCGTAAAATAACTAGCCAAGCAAATGCATGATTCGAAAATGACCATTTTGAAAAATTTGCCAGAAAAGACGATAAGGACTGAACTTTGCCACTTTTAACATTTATAAATCAGTAATCTAAAAACCCACCACATAAGTCTAATATTTTAAAGAAATCTTGCCTATGTTTGTAAAAGAAACGAAAAATAGATTATGACGAGAGGGATCATTTGGATTAAAAGCATCGAAATTGGCTTAGCGATCACTTATTTAGGCTCCATTGTGTTATAAGCAGGTGATGTTCTGATCGCAAGCAAAGGACTTTAATTTAGCCGAAACATGAAAACAGGCTGGTAGTAATGGAAAAAAGTTTAGCGAGGATTAGGCGGAGGTCCTCACGAGAGTTGAAAATTAAATAAGTTCATTAATTCATGAAGAAGCTTTTGATAATTTAGAATATCCATGAAAGGATTCCTTAATGCTAAGCCTCCTTTTTTAAGTTAGCCTAGCCCTCTATTTTCTTTAAGGTACTAATATCGTAATAGACCTTCTCATCCTAGCTGATTTCCTCTTAGGAATTGCAAGCCAGAGCTACCTTGCAAGGGAAAAACCCACTTTGAGATCCATATGGGTAGGTCGTTGTCCTTTTCACTGTCCCGTAAGCTGTTCCTTATTCTTACATTAGTTAGTATGAAGTTTTTTGCGAATTAGCCCATCCTAAAAACACCACCACATGGTGATCAGGAGCTAACATAAAATCGCCAGGCTGCAAATTCTACTTCGTAGTCTGATAACAAACTTTGGCTCCAACGAAGTCTCTCGTTGTCATTCCAGGTTTAGCAAGCTACCAGCACATGCTAGCAAAGCCAGAGCAGTCAGTCCTATATCCATCATGATAAGCTGTTTGGCTGTAGGGGACATGGTTATTGACCCAGACCATGCCTCTACTAACAGCGGTGGACCTGTTAACACAGGCTTGAGAAAATCCTACCAATAAATAAATCATTATATATTTTAAATAATAAATTTGATTAATTTGAGTGAGAAATTAATGTGTGTCATTCCCGATTCTTTATAAGCTGGTGGGCGATCTCTTTTTTATTTAATGAATTTGCTTAAAAGTTGCTTCCCATTGACTTTCGGAATCAAGGGAAATCAAAATAATTAGAACTCCAAACTCCTTCTCAATGAATTCACCGAGTTTGCCCTTTCCTCCAAGCCTAAATACTACTTTGAAAATAGTATTACACTCTCCATTTAGTCTGAATATCTTTTTTTTTGTGAGTATGGATGTGCTTTAGAGTTCAATTCCACGAGCCTAGTGACAGGGCTAAGACTAATCTACCCGGTAGGGTGGCAGAACGAGATACTGACTAATTAGTTCAGGAAGGAAAGTCAATATTTGCCTGCTTATCCTTTAAAATATTAGATCCACTAATTGGGCTAGATCCCTCTTTAGTGCTCAACGAAATCCTTTGTACAAATTTTATAATTAAACATCAAGTAGCTTAGAAAATTTAAGCATGGCAAGAAAGTTAAGAACCATTTCACTCCCAGCTGGATCAGATAGGCCTGTATGTTTACATTATAAAAATATAACAAATCAATCTCTGACAGTGATGTCGTTTATTCGAAAGGAGGTTGTCTTGACATGGGATTACATACGGGAACAACCAAGCCCAACACTTAGTGGGAGGTGGCATGTGCCATTATGCACTTCAATATAAAATCAGATGTCGAGTTCTAACTTTTGAAGGCTGCCTTCTGTTTCCACATTTTGATTGAAAGGCAGAAATAGCTTTAGAAAAATAGTTTCGAAAAGTGCCTCTCTGAGTTTTATTCAAACCTCAAAACCAATTACTTACATTTCCGAAATTTTCCATTCAAAATTTAATTTGTTTCTGCTGTTCTTTAAAACATCAATTACAATCCTCCACCCCTTTGGAAATCTGAACTATCACTCCTCAAGACTCCTCCCTATAAAAATTTGGATTAGCTAATTTCGCTTAGAAATGTATGCTTTTCGACTAATAAATAATATAATAAGATCGCATAAATCTAAAGTTATTAAATAGTAAAAAAACGCAATCCGTTCAGCTTTCTCAACTCCTGCAAACGGGTTCTTTTTACTTATAAATTTTAAAAAATTGTACTTAGGTTATTGTAGAAGACCTTCAGTTAGAAATCTAAAATTTGCAACCAGATCAGTATTTAATAGATCAAAGGCAAGGACAGTTAAATGTATAAAGCTTTAAAATCATATATTACTTACATAAACCAAGATAATGTTTGTTTTGGTATGAAAGACCAAAAGAACTGCCACATAGAGGTGGCCAAACAGGCCTGCGCAGTTCTCGCATTTGAGTGCGTGGCGGATTAAAGAAAATAATTTTAGATATCAAGGTATAAAATTAACACTAACATAAAAGAGCTTTTCAAAATTTTTTCAAGTTTTAGCTTTACTGTGAGAAAAATAATGTGCATCCTAAGAGATTATTATTAGATGGTTTGTTATAAGCCCAGTCTTTTCGCTCTGAACGAAGGAGACTAATCTTTTTCCACTTATGTCAAAAACCTTTTTGTTTAAATTTAAGACTATAAAAATTAATTAAAAAAGGCCTATAAGAATTAAACATTGAGCATCGAACAAGCCAAAAGTAATTTTTCATATAAAATATAAAGGACTTAAGCCAAAGTGTAGTCATTAGAAAAATTGCTTCGAATTCAAGACACAACTTGCTCATGTTAATATACATAGAATTGGAGGCGTTATAAAATAGAATGCAGCAACTGTAAAACTATATAAAGACTTAATCGATAAATTAGATAGGCTAAATAGTAATCGTCTCAAAAATATATTAGCAAGTATCCTAAATAAAACATTTAAAATTTTATTTTTTTGCTTAACATGGACAAAGTACATCAAGGATTACTGCACATCTATTTCTATTCAACAGGAGCCCTTAATAAGGAGTCATCATAAAACTTTTTCAATAAATCCTACGGTTAAATAGAACCATTCTGTACAAAAGTTAAGAGTTAGAGATTTACTCATTACTACCATAGCAGAAAATAAGTCTCAGACTTAATTATTTATCCGTAAAATAAAACCAAGTTGCTCTGGAACAAGTGTAAGAACTAACTCAAGTTTGATCCGTAAATGTATGATCTCAAATAGAATTTCATTTATGCCAATCCTAACTATACAGTTAAAGAGCGAGAGCATCAAGCCTACACTAAGTTTACCAATATTGAAAAACAGCAGATCGCCATTATCAGGACTTCAGATTATCTTCAGCTCCCAATTCAACTGTAGTTGCTTCTGGCTAGAAAAATTCAGCTTGACTGTATCAGATAATATAACAAAGAAAAGTGGTTGGTTTTGTTCAGAACTCTATGCCACCTTCCATCCCTCTATCATGTATAAAAAGGAGAATGTACAAAAATCAGTTATGTGTTAGATTGCATCGTATAATTCGTGGATCAATATGATTAGCTGTTGACTATCAAGGAGTTCAATCATATAATAATAATATCATTTTGCATGTCACTGCTTTCCAACTAAATCAAAAATTCTCATGCGATAATAAAAATATCTCAGTTCCTAGATCAGTAGATTAAGAAATCAAAAATATAAAATACAGCATCGAACACTGAAAGATTTAATATTAGAATCAGACACGCCTATCTTAGCCTTGCGGGGCTGTTGCTTTACTCAAATGGTTTTACAGGCAATCACAGATAAACTCAAGTCTAATTATATATCAGATTTCTAATTATCCATCAAAATTCAGTTTCATTTATTAAACGCTCTTAAAACTCCACTAGTAGTTTCATTGCATAAATGAAAATTTATTAAAAGTTTAGAAATTTCAACTGCCTGCCAGAAGTCCAAAGGTTAATTGATAAAATTTTTTGTAAATTAGCTGAGTCTGTGAAATACGTTTTTTAAGCTGCTCCTGCTTAGATAAAATGGATTAAAACCAGAGCTTATGTACTGTAAGGGAAAGGTTCTGACAATAAAACATATTAATTAAGTCTTTAATCTGGCCAAATTTATATTGACGGCCAACAAATTTCTGGTGTTCCACAAAGTATTAAAGAAAATATTAAATACAATGAAATTTTCGGGTAACAAGATTTTTAGACCTTCAGAATGAAAAATGGTTTGTATAGGACTAGGCAAAATTATAACTAGATCTTGAACTATCACGACGGTACTGATGTTTTCTTCGAGTTCGGTCACACAACCAATAATTAAATTGTTGTTCGGATCCTCTATCTTAAATAGGGACAATAATAGACTTAATATTTATTGTGCAAGCAGTAGCTCAACTCATTCGATTTGCCGAAATACTTCAAGTAGCACTTCATAGGATGGTTCAACCCGCTAAAGAATATAATAATCTTCAGAAAAAGAAAATTCAATAATCTAAAGGAAATTGAACTAATAGCTGAGCTGAATTAAGGTAAAATCCAAAGATTCCTGAGGCCGCAGATTAGTTTGAAAGATAGGACAATTCACCAGCTGTTAGAGTCCAAGAAAAGTCTATTTAATGAGCTCGAAATATTTGCAAAAAGCGGCATGGCCAAGATACTATTGGAGTGCTAGGAGTAGGCCTACATCTTTTAGTACTATGAGCTGGACTAAGGAGGCAATCGACAGGATCTCTATTTATAGTTGCACAGGTATAACCTAAAATTTAGAGTGTAAGGAGAACAACTGATATCCCTTGATTACAATGGCTATAGATTATGCGTACCCAATCTTAAAGTCCTCAGATCTAAAAAACTAAAATCATCAGTGCAACGTTGCTTGCAGTTTTAAAAATACAAGATCACTGAGCAGACGATCATGGCACATTCCACTAAGATCTTTGTCCCTTTCCTTTAGATGAATTCCAATTAAATGATCATCCCTCCCTCATCAGAGATCAAACTCAATTACTTCATCTACGATTATCATTAACATTTTAAATAATTAAGAGGCAAGGACATCAAGAGCACTCTCTATCTATGCTTGCAACTCACATCGAACGGGTGTTACACTGATGACTTTTGCGATGTGATGCACGGCTAACAATTCTGTTTAAGGCTGGTCCGAAGCTGTTATGGGAACATGGCTCTATGCAATAACTAGTAGCTTGCAATTCTCGAGAAAATTCTAAAAAATTCATTCGACCTTAAGCTATACTCGCTAATTCTAGTCAGTTATGTGTTGCTGAAGATGAGCAGGTCATTGACTGACAAAGATAATGAGGTCGTTATCACATCATAAATCGAATTGATTCACAGCTGCCAAATATGTAACAACCAGCTCAAAGACATCTTGACTATCTACACGAAAAGATAGAAGATGGGCCTGATGCCTATTGATCTAAGGCTGACCTAATATTAACTATTGTTTTTGGGGCTTGACTAAAGATTGATTGAGGATTACAGGAACAGGATGGAAAAAGTAGTTGACTCAATTTTTAAAAGCTCGATTGATGAGGGACGGGAGCTTAAATTGAGATAATTGGTTGCCGCCTCAAACCAAATCATTTAACTGTATGACTCTTTGAAAGATCGAATTATAATAAATAAAGAGAAGAAATTAGAGCAATAAAAACTAGAGTTGGAGGGAAACGGCTAACTCTTATGCTCCTTACTCTCATAAATCGTTTAAAGTTCATAAATCTATAAGAAAATAGCTGCTGAAAAATAGAGCATAGGTTTCTCTGATTAAGCGATTTAAGTCATCGTTCGTTACAAATAGCAGGTCTCATCCCAGCTGGAGTAGATAGATTCGTTCTTCAATCAAATTGTTATTTTTTAGCATAAGAATCACATCAATTTTATAACAAAGTCCAAAAAGATAATCAGGCGCTCTTCTTTTATCAATATAATTTGTGGCCAGGAAAGTATCAGGAATTATTTCAACGGTCTGAATGAATAGCAGTAAGCAGGTCTGAAAAATCTAATGAAGAATTGGATTAGCCTGACAGTAATGTCAGATTCCTTGAAGCGATTACAATTCCAATTCTAAAACAGCAAAGACATAGTTTCAATCAATAGATAACTGACTAGTCCCAGAAAATTGATCATTTCGAAGCCATAGTTCATTAGTTTCGAAGCTTAAATGAGGATACAGATATGGTAGTCTCAGTTTAAGACCTACTAATTTCTCATCAACGGTGAAAACGGAGTTATCACTCAGCTCAACATGGGTGAAGGAAAAACTCAGACCATCATACCTCTCGTCATTCTCAACTGCATCTACCACAAAAATACCATACCCAGGATCACAATCCTATCCCAGCTGATCAATTAGGCTTATGTTAATTACTTTAAGTTCCTATCTGCCACTACTTTTAGCATCCCGATTAACATCTTGAAATTCACAAGAAAAAAATAAATGAAGTAGTTAATGGTAACTTACTCGAGAAGGCTAATCTAAAGCAACAAATCGAGGCAACTTATTTTAATTGATAAGTAGAGCTGCCTCTCCCTAACACTTAAAAATAGGTAGTAAAGAATATCTAATTCAAAAAGAGTTGATTTATCAGTCGATAAATTTTTCTACGCCTTTCGGGAGAAGAGCGTGATGGACATTATAGATTAAGCTGATTAGCAGTTAAACCCCAAAAAATCGTTCGTCTACTCGCTTGGTAAAAGCATACAATTACCTAACCAATACATCAGGGTAAGAGTTTTATTCTAGCTCCTCGAAGCTTTCATTTCGTTCATAATCGGGCAATAAATTCCTTTTTAAAAGATCCTCTTCGGCTAATCTGTTAAATAATCTATTGACAAACTTAGAAACGGAAAGTTCCCAAAAAGCATACAAATTAGCAAAGCCGATTTCCCTTCTGACTTCAAGAAAATATTCTCCACCTTTTTAATTCAGTTTTTACGAACGAAAAAATCTTAGCTTTTTTATTTTTTGTTATAAATAAATAAGCAGGTAGCTGTTGAAGCCCTTGTTAATTACATATCAGATTACAATTTTACTAAGTAGCAGCTGCTCTCGTGCATAGGGCTCCAAGAAACCTGCTTAAACCTTCTTTATATTTGCAGAGGGCTCATATCTTTCGGAATACTTGAACACGCTTTTTCCCAAAGGTGCTATGTTCAATATGGAGTTCCTAATTAAAAACATCTAAAGAGGGTAGCAGTCCCTTATGAGGCAGCTGATATACCGTCAACAAAAAGTTAGTTTTCACATCCTGAAGTGTCTATCTTACTCAGCTACTTGGCTTATTACTCCAAAGGCTTAAGCCGTGAATTCTTTCGAGAAGCCTTGCGCAAACTATTTACTCTCAATGACAGTCAAAAATTCAAATAATTTTAATTATGGAAAAAGTTTTCTACCGAAGAAGGCTTGAAAATTATTGAAGTCCAGTCTTTCTAGCAGATCGATATAAGTAATTAAGAAATATGCTTAAAACTGTAAATCTGTTTCAGCAACAACAGAGCCACTATCGCATTCTGGTTAACCAACTGCGTATTTCAGAGAGATCTAAGACAGTTTTAAGAGTCAATAACTTCAAGTTCGTGGGATATATCGCATGTGAAGAGAAGAACAGGCTTTTCTGGAACCAAGGACACTAAAGTGCTGTTTCCAACTTACTGCAATTACAAAAAGAACCCAGATTAGCAGATAATGAGCACTGATGGTCAAATAGTATAACTGCTCTTCACAAAAACTATAGCTATTAAGGTTTTGCCTTAGACTTAAAAAATACCTTTTTGGCAGACGATAATCAAGGAGACCATTCAATAGGGCTTTGGGGCTCTTATTGATTCAGGAGCCATCCTCGCCGGACGAAGTATGCAGCGAGACATTATTCCTTTTGCCAAATTCTATCTCAAGGACTCCAAACGATTTTAAGGGATTCTATTCTGTAATGAAGTAGGCTAATGGAAGATTTATGATCTCAATAATTAAATAATTCTGGATCGGGGCTCTAGAATTTCCGATGACAGGACTTTTGTCATTTTCGATTAGGCCAGGACAAGGGGAGCCGACATCAAAATGGATTCATCTACTATCGCCTCTATAACTCTTAATGATAACCTTGAAAAAGACAAACTCATCCAGTCCATCGGGAGATTAAGGAAATTGGCTTGTGGGCAGAAAATTTGCATTATTTTGAATTAAAGGCTAAGTAGGAAAATAGTGAATTTCGATAAAGAAAATAGCACGATTGCCAATATGAAAGCAATACTGCTGTGGACATGCCTTAACTCAAGCCAGTAGTGTTAGAAGCTGCTCTTGACAAACGTTAAACTTTCAAAAATCCACTTTGACTCACTCAAAACAGCGAAGAGTATTCAGAAGTCAGAATACTCATTGAAGTAGATGTATAGTTAGAGACTAAAATAATCAACGATATACTAACAGAGCAGAATCATTTTAAGAGAATACTAAGGGTAGAGAGACGTGCAGAAGCTTCTGCACGTCAACAAGCAATTTGGTGATAACATCAAGAAACTGGCCTTGTAGTTTAACCAGGTCTGTTAGAGGGAGGTCTAGAGATAAATCTAAGTTCAGAAGCAGATTGTCGTCTAGTTTAAATAACTCATACCCTCGCCTTAGACCGACAAGCAGTCAAGATAGGAGTACCAGATGCGCGATTTCAGTGTCAACTAAAGCAGTATCGTCGACCATAAGAACATTAGGCTCTCTGGCAATTTCTTGAAAGTCTCCTATTCTAAAACAATTCTCAACTCCAAAAGTGCAAACGCTCTTCCACTTGGGATATTTGTTCAGGTTGAAAAGAAGAAAATTAAATTTATCACTATTAGGTAGGCATAGTCCTGGTACTTGCAGGGGACACCGTTGCTAAGCCGGTTTAAAATTAATTAAATTAAGCAGAAAGGTTCTTACCCTCCCGTTTTCATCACAAAGCTTAATGAATTGATATCTGATCAAGAATTCTCTAACCATTACGAGCTCGACGATATCATTGTTTCCTGTCAGCTATTTAACGGGAGCATTAATTTTAATTAGAAACGACGTTAATACTTTTGGTCTTTAATAAAATAAGGGCAATATACAGCTTCGAGCATTATGAAACAGGCGACTGAATATGTAGCTCGAAGAGGACTCATGGAACAGTCATTCATGGATTCAGACCTCGACCAACTGATCAAGAGGCTTTAATACAGTCTAAACAAGCAATGAACTTATCTAATATTTATTTTGCAATTTGAATTGGAAGGAATATTTGTATATATTATGAGAAAAAACAAGATTTTTCAGGACTGCAATGAGGAGCTGTTGCCCTTCACGCAACTCACTAGCAGTAAGTCCTACAAACATTCTTCAGCGCAGACTCAGATCCATGATCCCATTCATGTCACTATCGAAACCTATAAAAAGTCACCTCTCATCTCAAATTAAAAGGCAATTTAGACCACACCTACTGAGTAAAAAGTAAAAACAGCCTAATGCTCATCTACCGCGCTACTAAAGTACCTGTAGAGAGCAACACCTTTAATGCTCAAAGAACTCGATTAAACACCGAACCAGGCATTAGAAAGACTCCATTAAACATAATACAAAGTCCGAAGGAATAAGCTTCTCTTCAAGCTTCACTCCAACCAATTTATTTAATCCATTAGCAAGCAAAAACTCTAGGCCAACGCGATCGATTGGAATTGCTTAGGTTCTACTGTAGCAATCGGCTACTCCAGCTTTTCTCATTAAGGATAATGCAACCACACAGCCTATATCCTGGGCTGGAATATCTCCGCTCGAAACTTGAATGCCGACGAGAGCCATTGGTCGATCCAGACCTCCTGCTGCATCAACTGTGTGAGCTTCCACCCTATCTTTCCGAACATTATGACAGCAGGTAATTACAAGGGCTAAATAACAGTCTATAATCTTTAGGAACCATAGCCTAGCATTGCCAAGACGTCAGTTGACTAGTACTTCCACAATGAGACGATATCACAGATGCTATGGTGGTAGTACAAAAATACCACCTCGCAAAGTATTATCTACAATCTTATAAGCATCTCAACTGATGGAAAAATATTGCTCTGGGATATGCGTATTGATAAAGTGGCCAATCTGCTATCTTACCCGATCAAAGGATTTTCTCTGGCCCGCAAAAAGGATGGACAAATATTGGCTGTAGGGGGACTCTGCATTGCCATGAACCCTAATTTAAAGTCAAATTTCATAGTTGGTAGTTAGGCTGGGTCGGTGTTGAGGGCATAGTTAGTGAACATAACTTTAGACAAGAAATCAAAGCAGCTTTTAGAACAAGACACAGGGAAAGGGGTGAAATGGCGTAACGATACTCTTTTCTTTATGCTTAACATCCAGAGCAAATACCTCCTGGATATCAAGAACCATGTTTAGTAATTTGCAGCCTCTAAAAAGATCAAATAAATATCAATAGACCTTATCTTGAATAGCAAACCTGAACTCAGAAAAGTCTACTCGAATCCCATTAATTCCACTTTTGAACCTCATTCAGGGGCAGTCCTTGCAGTCGAGTTCTCGCCCCTCCTCGAAGGCATGTTCGCCACCTGCGGCCTTGACGGATAGCTCAGAGTCTATATTACCAACTCCAAGTAACCAATTTTACTCTTTTAGGAAATTCACTAATCCATATTTGCCTTAGCGTTTTCACCCACTAAAGCCAGTGTTATTGCCTGCTGCACCTAGGCAGGGCGGATTATATTTTACGACATGCTCAGTGAGTAAATTTTGAACGAGATTAGTGACTTCAAGGAGGCTATCCTTGGGATGAAATGGAATAAGCGACACCCTGAGCTGCTTGGAATATGCTGCCAAGGCGGACAAGGCAGAATCTATTAACTATCCGAATAGCTCTGGCAATCTAAGCCGTAATAGGTCGAACTTATGCGCAAGAAAATGAAAGAATATCTTTAATGAGCGAAAATTTCGTGAGGTTTAATATTGATTTGAATGTTCTTTTTGAGGATTGAATCGCGCGAGGCCATATCTTAAGAGACTTAGTATGATAATTAGGGACTCTCTTAGACTCTAAATTTGGTAATGTATTACCGCTGATTATAAATTTATAATTGGCTCACAAAGAACGGTGGAAATAAAGATTAAAATCTATCATTTGGTTATCCATATTGTTCGATTCAAAAAAATCCAAATTATTAAGTTATTTCACTATCAATACATCAACTCAAAAAGTTCCAGTAGAAGAAGAACAGATTCATTGAAGATATTATAGAACTAAGGTAAAGAATAAAGATGAATATATTCTAGATCTAAGTTAGATTGGGATAATGGACAACTATGAAATATCGATAGAGACTGTCTGCGAAAGACGCCTAAAGTTTAGTTTTATCCAAAAAATTTATATAGGCTTGGATTGTTTCATATTTAAGTAATTATAAAATGTACTTTAAATGCACATTTAGTTTAGAAACAAATTAGCTCTAGAAAATAGATGAAATATAATGCGATAGTCCTTTTAGATTTATTATTATTTTGATAATTTTCACTAACTGAATTCTGTCCAATAATAGCTTGATCTGCTCATTAAAAATAAGCAGGCCGTTTAAAAACGTGTCGATTCAGACAGAATAAAGATTTTTCTATATTTTTTTGATGCATTATTATTTTCAGTAAAATTTGAAAATTTAATTTTAGGCACTTTTCTAATTGAAAAAATTATTGACCCAACATATTCAACGTTATTAACTGGACTTGCACAAGCAATTAAAGATAATCGAAGAAATTATAATATCCAGAGAGCTTAATTAAAGGTAATTAATTATTCATGTATTAAAAGAATCTCAACTTGACGACTCCAAGGAATATGCACTAATAACAAGTCAAGAACTCATAAATCTTCTTTAACCACTTCATTAACCGATATTTTAATTTTTAGAGTCAGTCCATAGTTTCTCAATTTAAGTATTAAATCCTAAGCAAATAAAACATAGTCGCCAGCCATAGAAGCCACTGCTAAATGTGCCATATTTACAAGTCTATTATCAAGAGATATCAAAGAAAAATACTACTGGAGCCCAAATTAAACAACCCTTTTGATAAACTTAGTGAGCCATTTCTGTAAATCAAGTAAATACAAAACTGCATTTGAAATAAAACTTTTTTAATGGAATTTAATAAGTGCTTGTCTTCCTTTCAGATAAGTAGACGAATGTAGGTCAAAACTATTTATGTTTTACAAGGTCAGCCTAGTAACTAACAAGTGGACAGTGTAATAAAATGAGATATTAAAATTCATTGTTTCCGAATGTTCTTAGAAAAATTGGATGAAAATTAGTCTTACACTGCTTTAAATGAATCCTTCCAAGCCTAAGATCTTCAGAACGCCTAGACAGTGCCGGTAAAATTTTTACAACAATCTTGATGAAAGGCTTATCAAAGGCAATTGGACTCAAAGCGAAGACGAAACGATCCTGGAGTATTACAGGGCTACTGGTTCAGTGGATAAAAGAATAGTAGAAAGGTTCATGAACCGAAGCCAGGTGGATTTAAAGAATCGTATAAAATACCTTCTTCGAAAATAAAGCAAGAAGCAATAAAAATATTTCAATTATGAGTCAAATTTCATATCAGTGGTTTTGATTCAAAGTCAAGAGGACAATCTATGATTATTAAATAAAAAACTCTACTTTTTTTTTCTTATTATTTATTATTAATATAAGCTAAATGCCAGAATTCATTTTACAATTAAATCCTATCCAAAGCCTTTTATATTCACCTCCTGAGCGTTTGCTATCGACTTTTGATTACTTGTTATTATGTTCAACAAAACTTATTAAACTCAAAAAGGGGGTCATCGAAATCCGTTATTATGAAAGCGGTCGAGCTGTAACAGTTTAAATACAAATTAGAAATGTCAGAATTCTCCAAAACTCAAATGTTCTTTATTTTAAAGACGATTTCCAAAATAAATTAATTTAATTATTGATGGTCTTACATAAATAAGTAATTCAAGATTGCCTTAAATTTGACCTTGTATATAGCAGTTAAGGCATGATTTCTTGTTGCACCCCTTAACGCTACTCGCCTATTAATTAATAAATTGGATTTGACTTTAGAGTCATCCACCTTAAATCTCTGCTGTCTAGAGTTAAATTATTAAAAAAAGTCTAATAACGCTTAAATAAACTAAATGCTAAGCAATATCAAATTCAAAATTATAATCCAAGAAGCATTATAAAAGAATTATGAAATAAATTCTGCCTAGCCAAACTCCTCCTTAGCCTTAAGAACTAGCTTCTCTCTCTCAGGAGGACTACTAGAATCGTATAATTTAACACATTGGGCCCTAGAAATTCAAGAACTGCTTTTAGGTCATCTAGCAGCTAATCCACGACCCTTCCTTGCGAGGACTCGGTTATACGGAAGGTATATTTCGAAAACTGTTTTTAAACTGCAAGTACTTGGGGAACCACTGCCTATCAGCGCAGTCGGATTAGCAATAAAAGCAGATAAAGGCTAGAAAAAAAATTCTTAAGAAAATTGCTAAAACAAACCAAAAAATGAAATCGACTATATTCAAGAAAAAAATCAATTAAAAGCTGGGAATACTTAAGGAGTTTGCTCCTGTTCAGGTTTTACATGAGTAGAACTCCTGGGTCAATAACATTCCGGTTCAGAGCACCAACTTATGCTATATTTGCAAGTAGGAGTACAGAATCAGAGGGTAGTCCTTCTACCACAGCCACTGCTAGAAGTGCTAAAAGGTCTCGCTGCATTATAGAAATCTAAGGGCCGACTTATCCGGCAAAGTCGGATTGCTAACTGGCTCAAGAACTAGAATCGGATATAGGATTTTAATCAGCCTACTATAGAGTGGAGCCAAAGTTTATGCGACCACTCGATTCCCAAGAGAGTTGTAAAGGAGACTCCTCGAAGACGCCAATGTCGACGAGTAAATGCGTAGGAGGATTGTGATATGTCAGTTGGACCTCTACAGCTAGTAGTAAATAGCAAGCATATGCTAACAGATACGATAATCGTAGTCAGAACTATTTTTTCTTATAAATAATGCAGCTCAAACTATCCGCAAACCTACCGTCCTTTACTCGAACTTAGCAGCCTATGAGAGGGAGAAGTGCTCCCAGCACCCTTCGCTGCAAATTCTAAGGCCTAAAATAGGTAGGAATTAGATATGGGATTATTTAGGCCCATCTTTGACCCCACGTATTCAGGAGATCGACTGCTACACTCAAGACCTGACCAAGTTGGACTACTAAAATAACATCATAGATCTTAGAAAGTCAAACTCCTGGGTGGTTCGGCTGGAGTAGCTAAATATTCTTGAGTTGAAATAGTGCTTGCAATGCAATGCCGTGGCCCCAGCTTTACTTATCAAATAACTTTTGCCTCTGTTGAAAAATAAGACCTATAATACTCATATTGTCAATGTGACTGCCGTTTAGGGAATTTTTGCCTGCCATAAACTGGATAAGCATCCTCATACGAACATGGCCAAAGCAGCTTTGAACATGCTTACAAGGACATTCGGCTCTTAAAGCTTTAGAAAGTGGAAGATAGTGTGCTCAGCCGTGGACACTGGCTGGGTAACTGATTAAGCCCCCTTAGGCTTTAATTTCAACCGTGCAATAGTCCCCCTAGACGAGTAAGAAGGAGCGGCTCGTGTCCTAAGCCCTATCTACTAAAATTGGTAGGCATCCGGAGTCCTGTACAAAGATTATAAAAAACACAGCTGGTGAATTGAAATATTCACAACGAAATAATTTGCATATATTTAAAATGTATTTATATTTGATTCTTCTATTTGAATAATCGAATAGCGCTTGCACTGAGGGGAACTCCTGCACTCGATGCTCAGATCGCACAAGCACATGCTATTTTTGTCCTTCACTTTTTTTCGTTAGTTCTGGAACATGTCAGGCTTGTGACAATAAATGTAAAATGTGCTCGACATCTAGCTCAAACTGCCTTTATTGTGGACCTACGGCCTTTTGGAGCTCGAATACCTGCACAGCCTGCTCCAATAATTGCCTCACTTGCAAAAGTTCTACTATCTGCCTATCATGCCCTTAAGGTTTTAAACTATCCGGCTCGAGCTGTTCTCAATGTACTAACGGATGCTATTGCTCACCCACGTCAAGTTGTTTTAGCTGCTAATTAAAGTTTTATTATGATTCAACAGGGCCCTCTTGCACTGCATGTGCCAGCAATTTATGCCAAGTCTGTACATCAAGCGCTTGCTCAAGCTGCCAATTAGGATACTATTCTTCAGCTAATACCTGCTTAAGCTGTCCCAAGGAATGCGCGAGCTGCACTGGGTCTGCTGTTAGCACCTGCACAGCTTGCTCTTATAATGCATTCCTGTCAGGGTCAACATGTATAGCCTGCTC
>QQSS02235368.1:0-10035 GCA_003687565.2 Craspedacusta sowerbii | reverse complement strand
GTATGTATGTATGTATGTATGTATGTATGTATGTATGTATGTATGTATGTATGTATGTATGTGTGTATGTATGTATGCATGCATGCATGTAGGTGTGTATGTATGTGTGTATTAGCTTTGCTGACAATTCCTTGTCCGTGTCGTCGAGGCAAGGTTTCCTAGTAGCGGTAACGTAGGCATTCACGGTCGGTCCTCCGCAGGTATCGCGCACTCGACAGCTTGCGCGGGCCAAAGTCCTTCGTGAAGCTCTCGACTATAAAAGCGAAGATATGCCGGACTTGCCCGAGTATGGTGAGCTGCGGGAAGGAAATTACGCCCCCTACCTGAGTGACGAGCAGCAAGCCTGGGTAGAGCAGGAAATAAAGAAGATGTTGGATGCTAAGAGCAGTACGATTGATAGTCGCACGAAGCAATTAGAGCAGCTGCTCTATCCTTCCTTGCATCTGAAGGAATCTTCTGACGTTTGATTTAATCGGTCCTTGCTATATTTTGCAGTCAATCTTTTTTCTTGTTTTATAGTGATGGCTGACTGGCGTTCTTAATAAGTTGAAATGCATGATGGGGCGTGCAGATTACTTTGTTGTCTTGAGTAGCTTAGTTATTGTGTCGGCGCTAATTTGAGCTGCTTCCTCCAGGATTTCTGTGAGACCCATATAAGACTGAAAATATGCCATTGTATCACCGCTGGTTTGCCATTCTTTTGCGCGTTTTGTTGGCGTTTCCACGCCATGGCTTTTAGCAAGGTCATGGCGACCCTAGTTAATAAGGTGCTGTTGGCTGTGGATATCTTAACCCGTTTTTCCAAGAATTGCTCTATTGTAAATCAACCGTTTCAGCTGTTTTTGTTTACCTTTTTCTCTCGTTTGGAGTGTAAGGTTTTTGTAAAGCCTATTTTTGGTGTTTGAATGTTTTGTAAGAGAATAAGCTTCAATATTTATTAGTTACGTATTTCTACAGCAGGGCTATATTTAAGCGCAGTCACGTATCACTTTTCTATAATACAAATACAAATTTTTGGTGTTTGGGGCGTTATCTCGTGTAAAATGTGAGAATGGCTCCATTTTGTTAAAGATCTTTGCCTGAATTTCACTGGCCAACATCGCCCTGATCATTTTATCTGAACATTTCCTGCGCTGTCGTACGTTCAGTACTTAAATTGTGACGTACCAGTTGAAACAGAGTGCGGCTAATATAGTTACTATGTAGCCCTTACCTGTGCAGCGTTCAACACATCACAATTTAGGAACTTAACATGAAGAATAAGCATTGTAAGAGCTAACTTAAAGCTCGAATCTTCCGCGATCCCGTGTAACCCGTTTCTCTGGCTAGTGTTGAAGCTGGTCTACAATTATCCATGTTAGTAAACTCCTGCTTTATACCCCACCGTCGACTTTAAAGCCAAGGTCTTTTTGGATCAAATAGAAGATCGAGATAAACTGAAAGGTGGGATCTCGTTCGTTTTCGCTGCACCTATTTCTTGTATGAATAACTAGTCTAATGAGGTGATTTTTCACTCATCCTTTAAGTTGCTGAACGTATTCAAATAAGTATGGACCAATTAGTGTATCCAGTAACTACCACCCAATGTCTCTGCTCTTAAGCGATAGCAAGGTTCTTAAGTAGAGAACGGTCTGTTCTTAAGAATTCTGAGGAAAAAAACTGAACATCGGCTATGGAAACAATTCGGCTTCCGAAAGAATAGTTCAAATAACCGACGCTGTAATTGTTGCAGCGCTTCCGTAAGCGAGCACATAGACAAATGTGACTATGCATGTCTCTCTTCCCTAGATCTTCGAAAGCTTTGGACACCGTTATTCTTCTACACGACAAAAATGCTGATAAAGTGACACATGACATAGCAAACCTGGGTGATTAACTCATATGCCTGTAAGACTGATGCTCTATTGTTGCACTCTAAAAATATACCCTGGGATGTCCAGTTCACAATGAAAAGTAACTTTTTTAAGATCTAGATCTAGATTTGTATCTGCTGGATCAGCCATCTTGCTGAATTTTCAAAACGGCACCTTATCTGGCATTACATATAGCGCTGATCTGAACATATTAGCGTCACCTTACTAGGTACTGCAACATACTACATTCACACATGTCCCGTGGTTACTTCGTTGCTTGGGGTATAGCTTGCAAGACGAACCAACCAAATGTAAATTGTAGTAACAAACAATCAGTATAAATACTTGTACTGACTTCTACGAACCTACCTCGTTATTCACGTTAGCCATACATAACCGTGCTTGAAAAAAACGCTTTCAATTCATGCATGATTGGTACAATGTATGACTTCCAGTTGCTTTTAACTAAAATCTGAGGCGAAGTAGAGAGTCTTGCGTTGTGCGAAAGATGAGACTTGTTTCCGACATGAGATGCGTATATTTGAACTGCTTGTACTGATACTACTTGAACTCAAAATGCCTGCACTATTTATACCAAATTCAATACATAATTAATTTGGAAGAAAATCTAGATAACGCACAAATATTTACATGGAAAGATAAAGACACACGCTGGAAGACACATTACTTTAACACGATTAGGACGATACGATCGTACATGTCTCACGTATAGCTATAAACGATGAACGTTATACGATACGCGATAAACACAGAACAAAAAGATGATTAAATTCTAAACCTAATGATAAGCCACGCAATAGAGAAATAGCACCCGAGAGCAGAAGACAGGTTACAAGTAAACAACAACAAAAATAGGGACATGAGCTGTAATCATGACTAATCTAGACGTCCCAAGATCCGCAACAAAATCCTCCACTATAACTCATCTACCAAATGAAACGAACAAAGCGGAGGGCTATGCTATCGTTGCAAGCCAGAAACATTCAAGAGAAGTTGATCGCATTAACGTTTTGAAATTCGATGATTTGTTTACAGTCGTAATGATCCAAGTGTTTGGTTCATAGATTCTTGCTACGCAGGCCTGCAAGTCTACCTTACCTAATCACAATACGAATAGCCATGCGATTCCATTAATAACTTCTGGAGAAGTGAAACTTGGAATATCCCAGCCTTATATGACGACGCGTGGCCAAACGTGTTAGGACGCTGACATGGGAATCTAGTGGTTTAAGGAGTGAGAATAATTGAGACTGGGTAAGTCTGAGTGAGATTGAGTGAGAATGAGCGAGACTGAGCGAGAATGAGTGAGAATGAGCGAGAATAAGTGAGAATGAGTGAGAATGAGCGAGAATGAGCGAGAATGAGTGAGAATGAGTGAGAATGAGTGAGAATGAGCCTGAGAGAGTCTGAGTGAGAATGAGCCTGAGAGAGTCTGAGTGAGACTGAGTGAGACTGAGTGAGAATGAGTGAGACTGAGTGAGAATGAGTGAGTCTGAGTGAGACTGAGTGAGACTGAGTGAGAATGAGTGAGACTGAGTGAGAACGATCGAGACTGAGTGAAAATGAGTAAGAATAAGTGAGACTGAGTGTGAATGAGTGAGACTGAGCGAGACTGAGTGAGAATGAGCGAGAATGATTGAGAATGAGTGAGAATGAGTGAGAATGAGCCTGAGAGAGTCTGAGTGAGACTGAGCCTGAGAGAGTCTGAGTGAGACTGAGTGAGAATGAGTGAGAATGAGCGAGACTGAGTGAGAATGAGTGAGAATGAGTGAGAATGAGCGAGAATGAGTGAGAATGAGCGAGACTGAGTTAGAATGAACGAGACTGAGTGAGAATGAGTGGGACTGAGTGAGACTGAGTGAGAATGAGTGAAAATGAGCGAGAATGAGTGAGAGTGAGTGGCACTGAGTTGGCTATCAATAAGTACCTTTCGTCTATTTGGAAGAAATACCAAATGCTAGACTTAATTTCGATTATTTTCTGAAGTACAATGTCAGCAGTAGTATGTTTCTTTCTGACACGACAGATGCAGAGGTATCAAAAATCATAAACGTCCGAAAAAAAAAGACGTTGTTCTTGACGGTATATTTAAGATTAAGTGATTCAGTTATGTTTAAGAATGAACTCATGCAAACACATGAACACATCTTCTTAATGGGAGTGATGAAGTTGTTTCCTGGAGGCCAAAATAGTAGACAGGTCTGGCCTTAGATTAGATGTCTCTCAAACCAACACTGACCACAGATTATCATCAGAAAAGTTTTTTATTAAGTTGCTCTTTCTGTATTTCATTCTTGAAAATGTTTGCTCGCACAAATACGTTGCACAAAAGACTGAAAGGTACGTTGTAGATGCAACTGGTAAAATCCCAACAGTCATTCGTAAAAAACACAATGACAACAACAAGATATTTTCCCAATATACACATCAACAAAGTTTAATAAAATATATTCTACAATGGAAGGAGAGCTAGTCTTAGCATAGCGAATAATGCTTAAGGGCCCCTATCCTCCTAGTACTTAGTAGAAAAATATTTACTACGTCAACACCAATCATATGAAGAAATCCTATTCTATATTCAAGAAATTGTAGAACCTGTATGAGGATCATGCAGTATAAATGATAAATGTCATTGAACTGTGTTCTGCTAAAGGTACGTTCTGTTCCACTATATGAACAGCTTGGTTAAAGATACGTGTTCTGTTGGCTGATATAGATATCTGTCGCCGTATTGAACTGTGTTTGTTTTCGGGACGAAAGGCTTTCCAAGACCGTCACTTCCGTTTATTCTTGTGAGGCGATTCGACTTAGAATAGAGATTTCAATTATTGCGGCAATTCCCCATTTTTCCAATCGTACACAAGCATAGATCTGTTGAGTTTGATTAAATCCTCGAGTGTAGGTATTTACAGCTGCTCAATCAAGTGTGATGCAGGTTCATTGAAATCAGAAAATGTGATTATTCTTACAGTATGTTTTTGAATGCGATCAAGTCTTTGCAAGTCAACTTTGCCAGAGCAAAACTTCAGATGGCAATGAAACAGACTGTAAAATAGGTCTTTTGGAGTATTGAATGGAATGACTTGCCGTACTTTTGATAGTAAACCTGCTGCTTTGATAAGTTTCTTGGCTAATTCGATAATGTGCGGCTTCCAAGTTAAGTTTGAAGTGCATGTGGACTTGGTTTAATATTCTGTAAATGGTGGAGTTATCTCACAAGCAGTTTTTATTTGCATTTATTAATTAAAAAAATTTTGACTCTTGAGTCCATGAGTCTTGCTTTGATTTCATTTTATTTGATCTCAACTCTATACTCGGCCCTCCGAACGGCTGGATGTCCGTCCATACGGCGCGCGTGCTAAAACGTTTGGGGATCCCACGTATAGAAAACCAATGTGTTGAGAACTGCAAGTACAAACCTCAACACGTTGCATCTTAAGTTCAAAGAGCAAACGGGGTTTAGCGTTTCACAAGATCACAATAGATTGCGTTTGCCGGTGAAATACGAAGCACCTAGAAGCAGAAAACAAAGATTGGCAGCCATGCCGGACTAAGCAAACTGAGCTCCGATATTGACCTAGGGAAAGTTCAGCCAAAGCAAGTCGCATGTGTCAAAGGAAGTGAGGTTATGGACATTCATTTAATCAAAATTTTGACTGCCCATGATAATAGCTTCCACATCACATTCAAAGACTGAACATTTTGCAGAACCAAAAGGAGCATGAAACCAGTCCAAAACCAGCGATCAAGAAATTTCCCGAGCAGTGGACAATGCAGGCCTAAGGCTATGATAAAAACAAAGTATATTGCCCGCACTTTCCGGACCTTGCGTATCCATACTAACTCTAAATATTATTGCCTTGTTTTCTTATTACTTTCATTTTAGCAATGTGTCAAAGGCTTTGTTAAAAATTTGTTTTGAATAAAAAATGACTGTCGGCACTGGCAAATCGTCATCGGTTCCATTGTGGCTTCAGGCAACTCCTCACTTCCATTGTCCATAATTGAAATTAATTTATTCATATGCCCCAAGATTTACGGGGGGGTGCAGGGGCTTTTCCGTGCATGGGGTATTTTTTAAAATAGGTTTTCGTGTTGTATTAGGCAGTTCTCCTCAAGTCACTTGCTAATAAGGTCAGCTTGACAGTTCCTTACTTGGTCTAACTTGTCAAACGCACTTTATATGTGCTTGCGAACTATATGACCTGAATTTCTCTATCTGACCGAGCACGTGCTTAATCCATGAAAGGGCTATTTTGTTTATTTGGGCGTTTATATACGGACAAAGCATTCCGAATTCTGTTACCAACGTACACCGGTTTTAACATGTTTCTCTACAACTTTAATTTTAAACTTAAAGCTAATTGGGCTAAGATTCTAGGCTCGATCAGGAGAAAAGTTGCTAGGATGAAGATAAGGAAGAGAAATAAGAAGAAGAAAGAAGAAAAAGAATATACTTCAACGTAACTTCAACTATTAAAACAAAAATAGTCGCCTTGCATCAGCAACAAGTGCATCACTAAAGCTTGAACAAACTGCGTAAGGGGATGATGCTTAAATGAGTCCGAGAGCTTTATAGCCCCATAAAGTATTTGCAGGCGCAACGAACGTCAACATGCTGAAACACAATCTATGCAAACAGCAGAAATAGGACATGAACAAATCCTGCCAGTTTTCATCGTTAGTAGCAGCCATTACCTGCCAAACAAGAGGAATTAAAATGAAATGAAGATCCAATCATACAGAACCACATGTTTAAGTGTTCATCACGTCAAGAAACAAAGCTGGAGCGAACTAAAAACCAGAAATCATCAACCAAATATCAAGCTAATGTTACAAGTAGTCACGGAATATATATATATATATACATTGAAAACTGGAGATGTTATATTATCTTTTCGCGCAACTTAAACTTAAGCATCAATGTCATTGGGCAAATATTTGGTGGTATGTCTTTGAAGCGATCCTTACGAGGGATAGTTTAAAAATTGATCCAGAACCACCGACCTTGTTTTCGTGTCGAGCTGACTAGCCTGACTCCATTCACTCCCCTCCGCTCAAAGTGTCGGCGGCCCCGCCATGGGCGTAAGGTTGTGCTGGTCAACACAACTGCCGAGTTAGTAACATTTACATTGGCGTTTACATTTGTAGATGATGGATGGGTTAGGAATCTATGCAGCATTTAATGCCTATATCATGGCGCTTGTCATTGTCAAATCTGTTCTTGAATGCATTGCCTGTTACACCACCAACTTCTTGCTTGGGCAGTTTCTTCTAGTGACGACCAACTCTTTGTTACTGTTGCCAACAATAATACTTTCCGCAGATTGATCTTTCATGTAAAGCAGAAGAAAGGCGGTTGTTGGAGTGTGTGCTTATCATTGTATATCTGAGTTTGCGCAGTTAGCTACTTCCGAAAACCGGTGCTTAGACGTGAACTATAGTTTAACCTACCTTGTAACCAACCGTGTAATATACTGGCCTGTTCAAAAAAAGGCGTTAAGGTAGACCTGAAAGTTGATTCTTGGATATAAACTTCGACCTTGTCTGTGTCAAATTGGTGGACTTCTAACTGCCTTCTCGGAACCTAGTGATTTTGACGAAGATTTTAGATGATGTTAATTGTAGACTTTTCTAGTTGCTCAAAACTTGATTTGCCAGAAGAAGCTGCATTTGGTATTGGTTTAGCCTCTGGCTCACCTAAGAGTCAGGACTTATTTATGTAAGCATTCTTTGATTGAAAACTTATTTTATATTGTTAAATTTTCCCAGGCCTGTCATAGCTTTTTGTATGGCTTAACATGACCTAATGCATTTTGCTTTACGAAACTAGCGTCCAACGTCAAAGCAGGTACCAATAGGTGGGCTTCTCCCGTGTTCTTGAAAGACAATGACGGTGAGTCTATGATCTTGTTTATCTGATGATCTGTGAAGTGATTAGGATATCTTTTCTTGCAGGTCATGTGGATTATGAAAGAAGTGGTTCAGTTTATTTAACAAATGTGTATGTATGTATGTATGTATGTATGTATGTATGTATGTATGTATGTTTGAAAGAATGTATGTACATATCCAGTGTTGGGCCAAACAGTCCATGAAACTATTGAAATATTTCACTAAAAGCGTTCTTTTATAAACTAATGAAGTAGCATTTAAATAGTAAATAGCCAGCTACTATTTGTAATATCACCGAACTATTTAGCAAATGCTCGAAGCACTTTTAATCTGCCACTAATCCATCATGGGGAGCTGCAAAAATTTTCAATTTTCTATTTAGAATCTTATAACGTTTAGGTGAGCCTTTATAATGACTTCCAGTGTTTCTGACAAGTTTGTAATACTGGGGTCAGCATCAGTATTTTCTGCCAGCGAATTGGAATCTTTATGGAACAGCTGTCCTCCAAAAATTTACGTTTGTGGTTACTTCATTGGTTTTGGCATGCGTTGAGAACAAAGTTTTACCGAAACAGTTAGTTATGCTTGGCGGTAGGGATCAGCGTTCCTTTGTTGGAAATTCTTCTCAGGACTATGAAAGAATGTCATTGCCTAATAAATTACATTTTTGCGCATAATAAAACCTGTTGCCTATCCAGACCTCGTCATGTTCATTTTGCCGGCCATTATGGTATGTTAGTTGCGCATCCTGCACTATGATGTCATATTGACTGTTTGTGAGCATCTAGTTAAGGACCTTGACAGATCCACTTCCGATATTCTGCAATGAGTGTTACTTTAATTTTAAGTTTGGACGGGGCAGTGTTAAGACTTCTGGTCCAAAACTACCTTCCATCAACCAATGGTGATTTATGAGGTCCATAGCTGTGAAAACTTGATTACATAGCATCTTTTGAATAAGCAGTGCTCTGGATGACAAGCTTTATCTTTGTATTCAAATTTAGAAGTGCCCTAAGATCTCAGGCTTACAGCCTTGCATATTAACTTAATGTGCTGCTGTGAAGCCTGGATTAAGTGCTACATGGAAAAATCACCCTGCTTACCAATGGCTAAGGTTCTATCTTGATGTGCATGTGATCATCCTTTGTCCCAACGCCTCCTGAATGAATGTATCAAATAACTGCAGAATACCAATGAAGGTCTTATGCTGCAATCTTTTGAATGTAATTGGGTACATGGTTGACCCTATATGTGGTAATAGGATTAGATCAGGCATATCAAGAGCTTTTGCTTCCAGGCGATATTGATGGCATCTACTCTTGATATGCAGAGGTTGAGGATAGAAGTTGCTGTGTATTTCTTTCAAGAGGCGCAGTCATTTGAAAATTTGAGCTTGATGTCAGTCAGATGGAATCCTTGGAATATTATTCAAGCAGTTTCTAATGCAGTGTAGTGTCTTTCCTGGTGCAACGGCAATAAGAAGCGGTCCAAAATGAGAATAAGGGTCCATCCAGAAATCTACAGTGGATGGATGGACACTTTTGATAGCAGATCACCAGCGCTTACGGAATGATCTTGACATCTCTGGCTTCATAAGTCACTGTTGCTTCCACTATGCACTGGAATGACTGGCAAGGCTGTGCATTGACAAGTTGACAACCGTCATCACCCGTATGCTTGAATGCCTGGATTAATATGTAATTCTGAGTATGCATTTATGCATGCATGCATGGATGGATGGTTGAATGGATGGATGAATGGATGAATGGATAGATGTATTGCGTATAGATGAGTTGATAGATCATCATCATGGGATTTCCAATGTTCCTTTACAACTCTGGCCAAATCGTGCCACAGGAAGCTTCTGTGCGATTTTTAATTTTAGAATAAATAGCGAGTTATTTAGCTTTGTTGCTTTGAAGTTTGACCGTTGCCCTTGATAGCATTTCCGCAGATATCTGGTATTCGGTAGGTTGCACATGCGCGCAGTAACTTTCGCGCAGTTCACCTAAACACCACGATTCGTTGTATTAGGTCTTCTCTCAGATGGTCTTCCAAAGATCATTAACATGGCTTTAAGGTTGAACGCGCTCAGCCGTTTTGTTACACTTTTTCATGGAACGGTAGATCAACTTTTGATCGAACATGAATTTCCGGTATGTGTGTCTGAAGGTATGCAAGGTTGCGTATATGTAATGTATGTATGTATGTATGTATGTATGTATGTATGTATGTATGTATGTATGTATGTATGTATGTATGTATG
>QQSS02235357.1:0-10035 GCA_003687565.2 Craspedacusta sowerbii | reverse complement strand
ACACACACTCACACACACACACACACACACACACACACACACACACACACACACACACACACACACACACACACAAAGAAAATCTCAAGAACAATTTTCCATGTGTTGCACCATTTGCGCTGGCTCCTATCAACAATACATTGAAATATTTCACATGTAACCTTTAACTTGAGCAAAGATGTGCGTAAGCTAAGTGCCACTTTGCAAATTGCAATATAGCTTTTTAAGCAAGTAGCCCAACTGCTACCAAAGCTGAAAGAGGCAACAGCAAGAAAAAAAGCTTTAATGCTTCTTTCTCTTAACAAAATTCCTTGCACTATTTTATAGGCATCAATAATAATAGCACATAAAGGAATTCAACTAGTCACATAAAAGAAGAAAGCTGGGAGCTTTATGATGCCTAATTCCCACAAAACCTCTGAAATGGGCAGGCTGCAGATCAGGATCTTACTAAAACAATGTTGGCATATGTTTTCGCAGACTTCCCAAGTCTTTTTGAAGCATATTAAGAGGCTCCATTCTGAAGTTGACAAAAAACGTCCTCCACAACTATGTAACAGGCAAACTTGCACAGCGATATATGCATGCATACTCGATAATAGTATTCTAGACTATAACCATCCTACCGATAACGTATTAAGTCTTCTCGCGGTGCTGTAGGAAACACGAAATGCATCCGGTTATCGAAATAGCATCAGACTAACTTCAAAATTCTGCAAGCCCAATTTGTGAATAAACATCTGTCGTAAGCACAAACGAATGTAAAACAATCAACGTGATTCATATCACATAATATGAATATAAACAATACACGTAAGGTACGTAAATGCGTAAGCAAGAGTAAGGGCCCTCCACATCATGTAAAACCAGATACGAGTACGAAGCCTCCTGACTAACTATCGGAATCTCGATCTAGTGAGCACATCTTGTATTGAAAGGATTGCAAAAACGGTCTACGTAATCAAAACGGACGGCTGCAAAATCCAAATTTTTATTCACGAAATTGGTAGACACGCCTTCATTCTATTAATTCTTGGGAACTTCAACTTCAGGCGGGGCGTGGTCGACGTTCCCCTGTGCAAAATCCCGACAGCCGAAGGTAAAATGAAACCTTGCGCAACGCGTGCATGCGGCACCCTTGCCCTGCAACTTATGTGCTGTTCACATTTGCATATTGAGCATGCGAGGCTAGCCTCAGACGCCAGCCTGAAGAGCCAGCAGGCAAGTGTGAACAACACATAAGATTGCCATCCAAAGAAACCTTCAAAAGTATCGCAAACGCGACGATTACAAAACTTCCGACAAGTGCATAAAAGAGCAGTGCGTATCTTTGCTTCATGACCCGTGAAATATGCGTAAGCTCATTCTATTATAAAGGAGGAGTTGATGGGTCGGAGTCGGAGCACAGAAAAAGATTATGTTGTAAATTTATTGTTCTTCTTCTGTTGGTGCAGATGTATCTGTATAGGTGCTGGTTGGTCTGGGTCGGGTCTGCTTGGTCTGGGAAGCAAAGGGGAACGGAGCCAGTAATCGAGTACCTGGGGGTAGTGTGTTACTGCCAAATAACTAGCATAATATATTCCTGCAAAAGGAAAAGTCCTGCCCTGAATTACCGATACGACAATTGCCACTAGGACATCAACCCACTATTTCCCCGAGTTAGGCCAAACGGATTCCTGGAATGCAGCGCATCGATTACCAGGTGACTATATGAAGCCAGTCCTTTGACATTGAAATAGCCTCAGAATGAGCTATAGAGTTCCGTAGACTGATACATTTTTGAACGCTTTGCGAGATCTTTGAAAATATAAACTCCGCCATAATCGTAGCACGTAAAAACTCGTTGCTTTAAATTACTCGCCAACAGTCTAGCGTGTAGATGGAGGCAGAAAATCCGCCACCAAATGTGTTTTGATATAATTGACCTTTAAGGTAATTGCTAAGTCTAAAAACTTTATCCATTCATCAGCTCCCGTGAAACAATTGTCCCAGTAGTACATGTTTAGGGAGAATTAGTTACGCTTCACTTGCATTTACAAAGTATTAATCCCCACATTCCTACAAGTAAAGATGGAATCAATACCAGATTAATGCGGAGCACGACGCGTATCAAATAGTCATGACCTTCACATAATGATGCGATGATATTTATAAAGCTTCTTATCCACCTTATTCTAGCATATTTTCAAAATCTAATACTCCTTCAAAGGTTCAGGCTAAGAAAAAGGATATATTTGAAGTGATATAAGAATGAGGCTGCTGCACGGCGCCGACGTTGCTTATCTGCCCTACCTTGCCCAAACAGCAAACAATTGCGCGTCGATTGTAGATTTTTAGTTTGTTTGTTTTGCAGCTATTCGCTATCAGAAATATGACAAACCTTGGATAATACACTTCGTAATGTATGCAAATAAGACCGTTGCTATTAGTCTAGTTTACTTGCTTCCGGGCATGGATCCCCTAGAAGACCATGGGTCTTTTCATGCACCATTGCACCAATAGCAGATACTCTATGTGGACTTTTCTTTAGTGTAACCTCTGATGTCGCAGAAGCTTGGAAGGCAGATTATTAAAGTAGCTTTTTATGTCCAAGACTAACATGAAATGCTAGGTTGCTCGTTTGTTAATAAAACTGCTGTTGCAAGAAATTGTTGCACGGCGTCTTAAGGAATGACGTGCAAGATCCCAATATGCAAATGGATGCAAAGTGCAATCCCGTTTTCAAGACTGCTTTTTAAAATGTCCTCGTGAACATATTTAAAAAGCAAAAAAAAAAAAAGAAATGCTTGCTCTATTTATTTTTCTTACTTACTGCAATCCAAGACAATCCCTTACCACACCGGTAACAATAGGGACGTCAGCTGCCTTCACAAGCGAAGTCTGGAGTTGCCGATTATTTGATGTTGACGGAATTTGCACACCTGAGATTATTGTGTAACGGTGATACGTTGACCGCCGTGTAAGGCAGTGACATAGCGTGTGTACACACGCCGTATAACATAGTGTTATTCCATACGATTACGGCAGTCTAATTCGTCCCTTCTAGCAACTGCACACTGACAAACCCTATCATAAGTCCCAAAGGAGGACACAAATCTACCGTTGACTCCAAAGTGGGCAGTTCATTGCGAATGGCGGAATCTTGCGCCAAAAAGGCGACCGGTTTGCAGTTGTTACTGATGAAAAAGTTGAGCTTGCATTTTAATTACTCATTTGCTTATTTATTTATTTATTTATTTGCTAATTTATTTATTTAGGGAAGAAATAAGAACCCTCGATAGGTAAATCTTCAAGGCAAAGAATAAAGCTATTAATTTTTGTGACGTTTCGGTCCTTGCTTGGACCATCTTTAGACTAAACAAACAAGAATACAAAAGAACCGAAAAACAAAAACAAGCAGAGCACACATCGCCAGAGTCACTGAACGTGCAGTCAGACTTGATTAAGTTGAAGCTGTTTTAGCTCAACTTCGAAGATGTGACTCTGGCGATGTGTGCTCTGCTTGTTTTTGTTTTTCGGTTCTTTTGTATTCTTGTTCGTTTAGTCTGAAGATGGTCCAAGAAAGGACCGAAAGGTCACAAAATGTAATAGCTTTATTCTTTGCCTTGAAGATTTATTTATTTATTTATTTATTCATTCATTTATTTATTTATTTATTTATTTATTTATTTTTTTATTTATTTATTTGTTTGTTTATTTGGGTAACTGTATTATTAGGGTTTGGTGCCTAAATCGTAACCCCAATCCTAACCATATGACTGCACTACCCTACTCTAACCATCCCCAACCTTGCAATCTCGAGCAATCTTCAAGCATTGTAATTTTCTTGGAAGGAAAAAATTAATCGAAGACATTTGACTTAAGTATCCTGACAAGCAGCCGCATCCATGTTGACCTACTGCTTGTCACATGATCAATTGGGTTGAGGAGTAAACGGTAGCTTTATGGTAAGCTACACACACCTCCCCACCCTTCATAATTGCTGTTCCGAAACGGTTCCCGTCAAGCGGGGCTGCCTGTCTGATTGCTTATTAGATTGCTTGCCAGCGACGTGCTATTAGGTCTTCCAATTTGCTTTTTGAGTTTTTTTTTTTTTTTACTCTGTAGAAGTTCCATGCTAATTGCGATAGCAGAGGTCTTTTTCCGCATAGTGGATTGATTCCCAACTCTGGTCTGCATCGCGTGACACTGTGTTTGGTGGAGGAAGAGTTTGATGTCGACGCCTTAAGACGTAAGAAGCAATTACTATAAATTCGATTTGGATGATCCTCGGCCTAAGATTTGAAGCAGTCATTTAATTTAAATGGCGATCAAGCCTCATATTTTGCCATAACTGTCTCCCTAAGTGGTGCTTGTTGCTATTCTGTGTATGCTTAGTAAACTTACTAGCTTGCCCGGCTTTTTTCTCCGTAGAGAAATACGAAAACAACAGCAACAACAACAACAACAACAACAAAAAAAAACCTCTAAACTTGGCGTAAATACAAGTTAAAAAAGATTTTTTCAACAAACAGTAAAAACATGCCTTTTTCTTAGAAGACAAATACAAAAACAAGTGTTTTTCAAGCAAGCAAGTTAAACAAGCTTTTTCAAAAAACTAAAAACAAGCTTTTTTCTTAGAAGAGAAATACAAAAACAGCAACAAAAAATCTGTAAATTTTGCATCAATACAAGTTACCACATTTCTAATGATTAAATAATATATTTATTGAATATTGTTGTTCTAAGTTTTCTTGTTCTGTTATAGGGCTTGTGAGACCAAACTTAGCCTTGTGATGGTTGAATAGCTAAACATACCTGATGAGTAGTATTTGCATTCTTTTGCAATATGGCAGAGAAAGATTTTTCACCTCTTTCCATTCAAGTGGTCCGAGGTCTCAATGATAAATTGTATGAGAAGAGAAAGACTGCTGCACTTGAAATTGAGCGGTATGTTTGCTCTTTAGTTATTTTGAAATGCGATAACTTTCTGTCTCATTCTCGGATTTTGATTTGTGTTTTTTTATAGAAAGTTGATTGAATAGTGAGCTAATGAAAAATATCGAATGGAAAATATTGTTTGCTTGTGAGGAGAGTGCTTCATGCTTACCCTAAATTTGTTCGTGGACATGGGCTTCATATTAATCTAGTAACAACTTTTGCCATCCTTAAATTTCTATTTGAGCTAAAAATCTACTGGGTAATTAAGGTTGATTAGTGTCTGTAGGTTACTTCATATTTTGTAGCATTAGTTCTACAATTTTAGAAGTAATTCAGAAGTTGTCTCTTATTGAAAGCATTGGTATTGTTTACCAGGTTAGGTGATCTCTGCAATATTCTTAGATCTTGGATTACTAACCTGGATCATGCCGATCAGCATAATGCGCTGTTGAAATGAATCTAAGCATAATTGTATTTAATATATAGTGCTAGTATTAGTGCTTTTTTGCTGCCAATAGTTGACTTGGCACTGACATAAGGTAGCTCCTGACTTATATGTTTCACTGGATCAAAGGCTATTTATTATTTGTTATTACCTGTCACTGCCTCCACTGTGGCTCTGCTGGTTGCAGTTGAGCAGGTGAATGGCATCATTGAGATTGTGCACAAGGCAGAATTGCTAAATCAAAGTAATTGGGCTTTCATTAATAAGCTACACATGCAAAGATCTAGGTAAGGAGTCACTTTCTGGTTAATCTTGCATGTCTGTGCTGATCTTTTGTTCATGTTGATCAATTTACTTGTTTAAAATCCATTCCTTAGCAAAATTTAGTATAAGTATAACTCAGAATGTTTTCAGATCTGATTACCTCGTTGAATTGGATTTTTGCTCATACACATGTTCAAGCTTGTTATTCTTTTAAATATTAGGCCCTTGTACACTCTGTTGATATGTTAGGTCCTGCATGCTTATGTTTTTTTTAGAATGGTGAAGGAGTTTCAATCAAATAATGATGTGAAGCAAATCAGAAAATTGATTACTATGCTCACAGATGACTTTGCTGTTTCACACAACCCTCATAGTCGCAAAGGTGGCCTTATTGGCCTAGCTGCCACTGCAATAGCGCTTGGAAAGGTGAGCATCAGCAGCTGGTCATGTGCTTGACGAGGATGATTTTTGAAGGCACTTCTGTGAGGATTGAGTCAAATGCATCTTTATATGTATACCAATTTCTTATATCCTTTTTCTATCGCCTTAGGATGCAACATTCTACTTATCTAGCCTTGTCCCACCAGTTCTTTCGTGTTTCTCTGATCAAGACAGTAGAGTTCGGTATTATGGCTGTGAGGCCTTATACAACATTGCAAAAGTGGCTAGAAGTTCCATCCTTCCTTTTTTTAATGAGATCTTTGATGGCCTAAGTAAGGTTAGTCAAGTCAATAAGTACAGTATACTGGGTGCCAGATTTAGGACTAGCCCTGATCATCAAGTTGGCTTGACTTCTCTCTGGCTTGATTTTGTGTTGTTTGTATATGTTCTTCCTGCTAACATGCAAAAGTTGAATATATTTAGTGCTCATGTTGCCCTTGAATATACAACCTAAAGCATATGTGATAACTAGCGAAAAGCACAGTCCAATGAAAATAGGTAATGCTGCTGTGAGTAACTTAACAGTTGCAGTTATTGTATGGGTGCATGAATGGGAGTTAATATTTAGACTTCTACTATAGCTTGCGGCAGATCCTGATCCAAATGTAAAGAATGGTGCTGAACTTCTCGATAGGCTAATCAAGGTTAGCCATGACCTGCCAACTCCTGTTTACCTGTTGAACAAGTGATTTTATGTGGCTTAGATTTGGTGTTGCTTTTTATGCTATTTGTCCGCATTCATCGCAGCTTAGCATTTGTATATACTGCTAGGTGGAGTTCATGTTGGCAAACAGCAAGTTGTCGCTGTGATTTGTTAGTCGGTTGTTAGCCTAGTCGGTCGGCCACGGGGTAGGTTGGTCGCCTGTTCGGTCGGTTGGTCCGTCGCCTGGTTTGGTGGTTGGTCGGTCAGTTGTGAGATGTATGCATGCATGTTTGTAAGGTGTATGTATGGATGATATGTTTGTATGGCATGGTACTCGCTTGTGTGTTAATATCATATTAGTACTTCCTTTTATTAGTATCGTATCACTACTTCTTGGTATCATTCTAGCATTCTTTTAACATTCTTAATGGTAACCTTTTTCTGTAAAAGCACAAAAATCTGAATTGCGTAAACTTTCATTTATAAGTATTCTTTGTAAAGACAAGCTTGGGCTAAGCCGTTACCTTACGCTATTTTTGTAGGACATCGTAACCGAAAGTTCTTCATTCGACCTGGTTTCGTTTATACCGCTTTTGAGAGAGAGAATTTACACTACGAATCCTCATGCAAAGCAGTTTCTAGTCTCCTGGGTAAGTTACTTACTCGTAGTAGGAATGACTGTCATTCATGAGATGTTTATAACTTAGAAATTTAATTGTTTCTTCTGCGGTGCTATGTTGCTTAGTGTTCTCCAAAGTGGAACTTATCCTGTGCGAAATTTTTATAATGAGGCAAGCCAGAAAATTTGTAGTTGACATGTGCGCAACTCAAGAATCTCTAGCTCAGGCTTTCTTTTCTTGCAGTTGTCCGCCTTAGACGCAGTTCCTGAGTTGGACTTGCTAGTTCATCTTCCGGAGTTTCTAGATGGTCTGTTTAACATCTTTCGAGACAAAAATGGAGAAATCAGGAAAATGTAAGTCTGTTTGTGGTTCATGACATGATGAGGAACGGAGTACCACGACCTTCCCTTCCACTGGCCGTGCTTCGCGACTCGCTTATGTAGAATCCTCCCACTCAATGTAGCGTTAGGCATCTCAGAACCGTCTTCCTCGTATCGTTTAATTCACAGTCTTTCCAAGTTGCTGTATTTTTTCTGCTACTTCTTTAGTTGTCGAACTGCCTCTCCCTGTCACTCGGATGTTTTCACTCAAAAAGGCCAAGCTACCGTTCTCGTCTCTGCCAACACACTGACACACTCATACAAAACCTGCTCTGATAATTGACAAACATGACTCTTGTTCTCCTGCCTTTGTGTGCTTGCAAAACTGTAGACAGTGAGGTCTTGCATTTGGTTATTGGTTGTCATATTGATCTACTTCATAGTGATAAGAGATTAGCTGTCTTCGAGGTATACCTGCCTCTCGATGTGCGTATTTTGTGATTTGTGATTGCAGGTGTGAATTCATTCTGGGTGAATTTTTGAAAGATATCAAGAAAAACCACTCGACTGTCAACTTTGCAGCTATGGTTAATAATTTGGTGCACCACTCCCAGTCTGAAGGTAGCGTTCCTTGCATGCAGCCTTTGTTCATGGTGTAGCTGTTTGATTTTTAGACGGCAGATCTAACATGCAGCCTAGCTAAGGTAAAATAAACTTAATTCAGCAAAGTGGTGTCAGTGGTGTACGAAAGTAGGTTTGTAATTGCAGTTTTCAAGTAAGTAAGAAAATTGAGAACATATTAGTAATTCAAAATTTTCCTTTTTTTCAGTAGATTGTCCCAGTGTTATAGGGGCTCTGGGTGTGTGTCCACAGTAGCTTTTTATGACGTTAACTGTAAAATTTCTATTAGACGAAGTCATACAGTTCACCGCAATAACGTGGCTAAAAGAGTTCGTCGCCCTTTCTGGAAGAACAATGCTTCCCTTCTGTGCCCTCATCTTGGCGGCCATTTTGCCTTGCGTTTCCTACGACCAGAGCAAGCAGCATATTCGGGAAGCCGCCAAGGCCGTCAACCAGGGTTTGATGAGGCTCATTACCACCGAAGATGATATCGATAGCACGAAAAGCATCAGCTCGTCCAAGGCGATGGGTCAACTTGACCTGAGCCGCGTCGTCGAGGTTCTCACACGTCAGCTCTCTCACAAGCAGATACAAACCAGACTGGCCGTGCTGCGGTGGGTTCTTCAACTGCACATGAAGACCCCAAACCGGGTTAGTTAGCGCCCTTTGTATATATATATATTTTTTTGCATGTACTATTTTGCTCGCGTCTTTCGTAAAGACCTTGCAATCCAAGTGCGCATGCCTCGGCGTGTGATGGCATGATATGTATCATCACTTTCTTTTTATTTTCCTGCTTCGTAGCTATTCTGTCACATCGAATCGTTGTTCCCTGCCTTAGTGAAGACACTCTCGGACCCATCTGATGAGGTATGTGACCACGTGCATATGAGATTTTACTCTGTAAATAGTTTTATTCCGGCGTAGCTACTCAAGACTCGCTCAGCTGGGGCTTTACATTTGCACTTAGGACATACTTATAAGCCGCGTTCACGAAGGAATACTACAAAAGAATACTCTTTGGGCTTAGATGTATTGTAAACATTGTCGGAATGAAGTCTTATATCAGCCGGGATTCACTGGTAACATTAAATAATGAACTAATGTTGCTTGCTAGGGAATTTTTTTCGCGAGTGGTGCAGCTGGTCATTATGATGGCGTAGCACTTAGAGGGCTTTCAACGGTCAGTCATTTATTTTAGGTTGTTCTGTTGGATTTGGAAGTTCTTGCTGACATTTCTGCCTCTTCTGCTGGATCTCCACGAAGTCGTACCAATCTGTCGCCGGAGTTGGCCGACACGCCAACGCCTCAGCATCACTTGCTGAACACCTACTTTACTAAGTTCATGATAAATCTCCTGAAGATATTTAGTACCGACAGGCAGCTTCTCGAAGAAAGGGGTCCTTTTATTATCAGGTCAGCTTTAGAGATTGCTGTTGAACGGTCAAGGTACGCTAGTTTGCGTGGACAACATAGTAGGCGTCAAGAGTGAACTCTACACTGTTAACTACGAAGGGTCGATGCACCGTAAAGGCGAAGTTGATAGCGAACAGAAACATGCTTTTTCTTATCATTTAATAATTTCCAGAACTTTGCTTTATTTACATGCATATCAAATAGCATGATTTTAACACGCTCGGCACATGTGTATATTTGTATGTATGTAAATCTATCTATTTATATATTTGTATGTACGTATGTATGTATGTATGTATGTATGTATGTATGTATGTATGTATGTATGTATGTATGTATGTATGT
>QQSS02235346.1:0-10035 GCA_003687565.2 Craspedacusta sowerbii | reverse complement strand
TATATATATATATATAGTATTGCTCGTCTTTTATTTGCACGGATACCAAGCTAGGTAAGTCAAATTTTCCAGGAGCCGATTTCCATGAGAAGACTTCCATGAGTTACACTGCTGTGGTAAACAGAGCATTAAGATCACCAAAGATTCGCGAATGGCGTATGCAGATTAAGTGGTATAAAGAACGCAACGAAATGGCTGCATGACGTAAAGACACCAATTTCGACAAATCGGTGACGAACGGGGTTATTACGGAATCCTCGTCACGAAGACTCTTGAAACTGAGTTGTTTCAGCTTCCCCGATTCAACTGCGCGGTTGGCGTGTCAATCTGGGATAGCATCTTGCTGATCGCTTGCTTCTCCTCTTCGTGCCTTCTGCGCATGGCCGTTATAGGAGATTCCACTTCTTCTTCTGATTCCGTGGATATCTCAGACTTACCATGGTCGCTCCGTGTACGCACCGGCTTTGAGATGTTACGCGCATACTCCAGGGCCTACGATTTGCAACAAATCAAATGCTACTCGTTACTCATGAAACAAACAAGAAACAGTACTCGTAAGTCGCCGCAGAGATCCATAGGAGCAAACACAGAATCAGAGATCGGTTTCATGGTAAACAAGTACCGACACCAGAAGCAAAGAAACACTACTCTCACTCGCAGCAGAGATCCATAAAAAAACATCAAGCAAACACAGAATCAGAGATAGGGCTTCATGGAAAACAACTGCCGACAAAAGAAGCCAAGAAACATTGATGAGTCTCAGGAGAAAAGACTTATATTTACCGCAAATCTTTTGGACTGTCTCAATTTGTCCTCAGAGTCAGGCGTGAGATCGGCCTGCACAATCGCCCGTTGAACTACCCTCCCCTTGTGTTGCCGACGGAGCAGTTCTGCGTAACGTCGTTGCTTGTCAGCTCTACATTTCTTAATCGAAATGAAGTAATCGTTACCACAAACTAGTAAATTTTGCCAACCCCGCAAAATGCATGCATGTATGTACGTATGTATGTATCTATGTTTGTATGCATGTATGTATTACGCACGGGACGAGCTTGGATGACTTAGATACTTATGAGTATGATAACGAATAGTATGTTTACCTTTTGAACATATTCCTCGGATTCCACATCCCTGCCTAGTCCTCTAGGTAATACGGGAACGGGATTCTTCACACGTTCTTTGTTTTTCTTACTATTCACAGAAGGGGTAGACATTTCTCTAAAACGACCTGGAGTCCTGCTCAAACTGTGATCTAATGGGATGGCTTCACTTACACGAGCAAGAGACCTAGTACTGGCGCTATCAGTTCCCGAGGGGCTACCAAAACCACCGCATGGTCCTTTCCCAGACAAAGTGCTTGGCATCAATGACGTATTGGAATGCAGCTGGTACGAATACTGGATTGGGCTAACGCCAGGTAAACGTGGATGATCGGCTGCTAGAATAGGGTATGAGTACGGTCGTGCATGGCGTTTGTCCAGGAGTCGATGTGCAGGAGAATTTCTACGAGTCGTCAACAAAGGAAATTCCTTGAAGGATGGATAGTCATGGGTGAACTCAGATCGGAGCTCTGTTGGCGTAAAAAGGCGTTCCTCCCCTTGCCTGCGATATGCAGGTCCAGGGTGCGCAACGACATGATGTCCACGAATGAAGGGCTCCATGAATGGGCGACAATTTTCCAGTGCAGGACGAGTGCTTCCGTGATTCACAATATCGGGCGGCACGAATGGATAGTGCAGCACGTCTGACTTGAGCGAATCTTTTTCATTGCTACTGCTATCGCCACACTCAATAAATTTTCCACTGACAAATTGCGCATGCGCGTCACCTTTAAATCCACCGATCCCATTGTCCCCTGGCTCAGCATTGACTCTGCCTTCTAACTCTTCTTCACGGGTCTGTTCATTACAAGTACAAAATTCCGATTCACGCCCTCGCACTTCAGCTTTGCATTGCTTACTCCGCGATTTCGCTGCATACGTAGCTTTCCTGGAACCTATCAGAGAGTAGGACCCTTTATTGCTTTTTTGACTGACTATTGCCACATTTTTCTCGATAAAGCTGTTAGATGGTTGTTTGGTTTTCTCGTTCGGAGTGCTCTCTCCGGACGTCAGTACCGGCACAATTTTTCGCTCCTTCAACTTCGATTGCGTTGCCGGAGGAGAAGGGGCTCTATCGTGGTATTTCAAAGGCTTTTCAAAGCTTTCAAAGGCTCTGTCTTGGTGGTTTTCTGTTGGTGCATCAAGCGAGTCAGCGACAAAGGATTCCTTGAACACTGGTTTGTAGCTAACGACCTTCTCAGGATGCTGAGTGATACCAATTATTGAGTTCAACAAGCAATCCACTCGTGGAAGCTCAACAGCTTCAGCATCACTCCCGGAAGCCGGCATCTTCACTTTACACCACAATCAGACAACTATTAGGGTAAAGCCAAAAGAACAAAGGCTGAGCACATCTCAATGGATAGGTATACCCCCTTCATGTGCACCACAGTGCGTTTCCAATTACTTCTGCCCTAGGTATCAGATAGAGAGATCCGCAAGAACTCTAGCGTTTAACTTTAGCACCATCCAGCAGCGTGATACTTGCCAACAACTGGCAATGACTGAACTGGACTCAAGTGCCGCTTTTCCCTTTTCTAACCTTGATAACCGTCCGCAAGCGTCCAACGTTCCCTCCCAAAGCTGTATTAAAAATAGAGAGACCAGGTTCATTAGAAACTGAACATTCAGGAATAACTTATCAAACGGCACAGAGGTCATGTGATATTAGGCTTTATGCAAGCGGCAAAGGTATTCAAAACTTGGCATTCATAATTTAAGCACCCTGCCACCAATGATTTAAAAGAAAATCTACCATAGTATGAATACAAATAAGACAAATATGCGTGCAGTTGCCAATAAAGTGCCGTAAATAAACAAAGATGGTTAGCAACAAAATAAACACCAACATCTATTAAAACAGCTTGTGAATAAATGCAAGAAAATTTAAGACGGAAGCCATAATCCATTTCTCATAATCCTAAATCGACATATGTTAAAAATTTTGGAAAATTAGAACGAGATCTCGTCAATCACTTTTTCACAGAAAACAACATATTTTGAGATAGGGATAACAACATAGCGAAATCAAATTATACATTGAATCAAGATACTCCTGGGATCAGACTGCGAAGAGATTCAGAAGTATGTCATTAAAATCTGTATACAATGAAATAATTATAATAAAACTATATCAAAATATTTATTCATTTTCAGGAAAGATGATCATATCCTATTCCTATTCAAAACGCACTTTGAATATGTGAACCCATCCCTCTTCACTCTTCAAAAGATCCACTACAGTGGCGGCTTGTCCACTGTGCCTTGCTTGTGTGTGAACAAGCAAATTACCTTCACTTGCTACAATGTCAAGACTAAAGTTTTGACATTGGAAAGATTGTGTAGATGACTGCTATAACTCCACAATAAATGTAATGCTACCTGTTTTCTCATCCCCTGTTTTGAAAGGATACGACTTCGTAATAAAGATTACATTACGAAAAGAAGCTATTACTTTTGTATTGGGTAATACCTGATGGTTATCGCGCATTGGAGAAGTTACTGACTTCAATATGTTCCACAGTTCATATAATGAACATACACATGCAACCAGATAACAAATCTCTTTTTATACAGATCTTTGAGTAATATGCAATCTTAGTAATATCCACCTAATCTTACCTATCAAGTTGCCCTTAATTTATTAAAATATTTAAATATATTCTGTGATAATTTCTGAAATTTCCAATGCTAGAATTCTAAAATGTTGAAAGTTGCTGCTAACATAAAATTCAGCATAAATGCTTTCTTTGCTCAACAAATAATTTGACCATGAGCTGCTTTATTGCAAAACTAAACTATCATGCAATGCCATCATCTTAGCTATGCAATAGAGGTAACACAAAAACTACTTTTTTTTTTCAATAAAAAGCACAATATAACTATAATTAAAATTGGCTCTCTAGTTACTCAATGGAATAGAAATGATAAAGCAATATGGCGCTACAGCACAAGGACACCAATGGACAACCAAATGAGACAGGTGAAGCAGTTAACTTGGTCACTATCGCTACAACACAGCAAACCATAACACAAAGCATACTTTTTAGAGTCATCATTCTGACAACAATTGTGACAAAAAATCAAAGACCACATCAAGATTACCACTTGTATCAAGGAGAGCCTAGAATTGCGGAACTAATTAGGAACCTTGTTATACATTTACTATATTTATAAATAGTAGAATGAGCTGATTTTCTGCCATATCAAAATAACTTTAATGGTTCTAAAATTACCATGGCAAGAAAAAATTCAGTCAAAGTGAATGTTTGAAGAGATTAATGATCAGTTAAACTGTAGGTCTTGAGAGCAACAGTGTAAATCAATATCAATTAAAGAGAAAAACGAACAAAAGAAAAGATGCAAGCTTGTTTTTATCATCAAGTAAACTTGCAAAATATATCGATCAATCTAATTATGGCAAGCATATGCTTAGGAACAACTATATATTGAAATGCAGAACAGAAATCAATTTTTTGCAAGATTATTATCATGTTTACTATTCATAATCAGGAAGACCCAAGTAACAACAGCTATCATGGAAACATCATGTAAGACTAGAGAGCCAAATAATATTTTTATGGGATTCAATAATAATTTCAGCACGATGAAGTGGGATTGCAGCACAAAAACATTGATAAACCAAGTACAGTAATTGGTGGATGGAAAGCTTCTTGATTAGATGTATTTTGAAGTACCAAGCAAAAACATTCAGAATTTTTTTGCTTGTAGAAAAGCTACAAAATATTTACACTGAAAACAAATTCTCTGTATATTAATGATATGACCTAAAAATCATGTCCATATTGGACCTCAGCTATATGTGAATTAATTCACTTATTCATTATACCTCCTCTGAACTCCAAATCACTTGGATTGTGCGTTCAACATAAAGATTCGGAGATAAATGAGGTAACATGTGACACACTGGCAGCTAAAAATATAAATATACATGTCCTCAAAATAAATACGAGTTATCTTTCTCATAAGGCAATACCATACGTATACATAATCAATCACATAAAAATTTTACATAGGCCAGCAAGTCATTTGCATCTTTAAGGCACCTGGCCATGACGCTGCTTTATCAGCTCCATAACCATAAAAGCCAAACTTTTACTTGTCAAGAGTAAAACGCCAATCGCATCATAAATTCAAGACCTAACAAACTTGCTTAAGAAAGTTGTTAAAAGGAATAGCGCACAGCCAAAGAGGGTCAGTCGTTTGACTTGATCAGTAATGATGTAGCTCAAAGCGTGTCCAGGCAACAAGCCTCAGCTGGCCTTCAAATAAAACCAAACATAGAATGAGACTTTGGGAAATTGCGTATACTCATATATGCAAGCATTCAAAATTTAATAGATCCGAAAGAATTAAGACAGAGGTTAGAAGTTCCTTTTGGCAGGGACGACAGGAAGGAACTTTTCTGATGACACTAATAGACCGAGCAGTTCCAGGACAGTGTTCTTAACCAGAGTTTTTTTTTATTTATTCCCCTGCTCCCCCACTTTGCCCGGGTACGCAGCCTATGACCAATATTGTTCAGATTATATGGCAAGCAACATATCAAGAAACCACGAAAACTGGTTTTATTCAGAAATCCCTTTACTTTCTACATGTGAAACCAATCAAGACGAGAAAACTTTACTATATTTGTTGATGAATTTCAGGCTATCACCGACATGGACAATAGTTGCCACAACACTAAATAAAGTTGTAGTAACTCAATTAACGCCACAAAGAAGCATTTCATAAGACATGCTGAAAACAAATATTAGGATCTTGCATATAATACTAACTGAATTTGAGTTAAAAGTTCTTGTTTATAGACATCACTTGAAACTGGTGCCCACTGCCTTTTCATTTCACTCTATGCTCAGGCAGTTAACCATCATGGTGGTTATAAAAGTAGCTTTTTAAAATTTAGTTACCAAAAAAACACCTGCTTATAGTTAGAGGAGATGTGCATCTTATTAAAGGCTGTTTCCATGGAACGGGATAAATTGCAATGCCGCCAAGGAATGTAAAACTCTAATCATGTTCAAATGTGAGTTTTAAAAGGTTCTCCTTCACTCCGCCCATATCAGATCCAAAATACGATAGAGCCTTTGCTTGGAATTATTATGGAAATATTAACGGGGTGCTCATTTTTTAAATAGCCTTGCTTAAAATATTAACAATGGAGCATCAAAGAATCGTATCGCCATCCTCGATGATTTATTGACTTGCACCATCTTTTATCCACAGATACCGTTGTCGGGCATCCTTCACACATGAGCGCACGAACTGCCTTGGCCTCTGTCTATCTGCTAGTGGGTTACAGTTTGGTAGGCTTAAATATTGTCGTATCGTTTTTGTATCGGTCACGTATTGACTTTGTATGCGCCTAAGGCATGTCATTTGCTCAAATCTGTGTCGGTCAACTCCGCATCTGCGGTCGCGTTGGAAGCGCTTTGATAAGAACACAAGAAATCATTGAAGAGCACGTTTTCTCCAGCACTCACGCTCTGACTAACATCCAATGCTTCTCCCATTATGGGCACCGCAATATTTCTAAGTTGCCAAGGCAATAAAGTCTTCTTGACGTTGTTTATTACCAGCTTGCCTGGACAGACGATTCTTCAGGGAATCTAAGTAAATACCGTCAATCGCGGCGCAGAAGTCTACCAACACATTAGCAGTGCTTTGCTACATCGGAATCGCTCATCCTCTACTTGGTGAAAACTGATTATTAGGCATGTTTTTTCGAGATATCCTTGTGGATCAACTTTGAAGAACCTCGTAAGCTCTTTGCCCATTACCGAGAGGCAAGGGATATCTAAGTAATTTCTTTACAGTGAGGCTACTTTCTCTAGGATCGTAGACTAAAAATAGCAACCTGCACCTCGGTCAGTGAATTCGACAAAATCTATTATCATCTTCAGGCCATAAAAAAGCATTGCCACTTGATGCTTGTTTATATAATAGTCCAGAATATTTCTCTGCCATTATGCAAAGGTATCGATGCGACAATGCCTCATCAATTACAAGTCCCTTTACTCTCGCAGATATTTGAGCCATGCTTTTGCACACAGCTTTAGCTCAAAGCAGACATACGACATTGATTCTTGATGGCAAATCGGCCTAGATTCCTACTTCTTTTTAAAAATGCTTGGATTCAAGAAGCTAGAATGTTTTAGGTTGCACTGCTAGTTTTGTACTTTAAGTCTTCTTGGCTCAGCAAGCTGTTATTTCATATAATCCAACTATGTCTATGCTATAAAGAGACATAAATTGAGTTATGAATAAACTTCTCGGATTAGTGGTAGATTTTGGAACAAGATGGAGTATAGGTGCCAAGTTTTCCCATTGAAGGTCTTCAATAATTTCTCTCCTACCTCCCCAGTCTGATAAAGTTACAAATGCAGATCTCATCTTCCCATTCCACAAGTGCTTACCAGTATTACCCATGGCAACGCGTCGAGAAGCTTTCTATGCTCACCTTGGCAACCAAAAATGCGCTTAAAAATGTCCTTGCCATATGCTTGTTTTTCTTTCTCGCCTGTTGACGGTTCACTAATAAGGGAACTTCGTTTCATCCCATTCTCTGGTTTTTAGGCGCTCCCATTACGAGCAATAACCATGAGAATAAACCTGCAAATATTACACATGACACATAGGATACTAAAGAAATTATGAAGATGATTAGTATGCACGAACATAAAAAATTCGTGCAGCCAAATATATTAAAGGCTGATTCTCCATAATATTGTGGCTCAAGTTTACGGAGAATGTTAAGGATAATTTAGTAATAGATCCGATGCTTGAGTCAGTGTTTCTGCTAAATTTTTGGTACAGCCGAAATGAATTGTTTCCACTAACTAAATTAAGTCTGTTAACAGCAACTAACAAGCAAATTCAAGATTGGAAACGACAAATAACCGTAAATTGGCAATCTATTTTCTCTTCTTCAGAGAAAATCTTTTCGTGGTTTTCAACGCACTCATATGCTATATAAGACTTCTTGTTGTTTTAAATTCAGTTATCATTATGATCAGCGTTTTTTTTTTCGGGACACAGCTTCTTCATAAAGAAAGGGTTACCGATGAAACCGTAGCTAAAGTTTGTCTGGAACAGAATCCTCATTGATTAGACGTCCGTCCAGCTCTTTGAAAACGTGAAGCAATCATCTGCGCCTTCTACGTAGATATGTCGTTCCTGAGTGATATCTTTAAAGCTGGATCAATAGTTGACGTTTTTGATGGCAAATCTATAATTTTGTGGCAGAATCCTTATCGGAAAGACTTTAATAGCAAAAACTAGTGCATACATAGCAACATTTTTATTTGCAGACGTTTCGGCTAACACCGCAGCCATCATCAGTGTGCACATATCTATATCTCTATTAATTTAAGAAATGAGATATAGACATGTATACACTGAAGATGGCTGTGATGTTAGCCGAAACGTCTGCAAATAAAAATTTTGCTATGCATGCTTTAGTTTTTGCTATTAATATCTATAGTTATATTAAACATGTAAATAAATAGAAAAGGGTTACTTTCCGAGTCGTTGCATGGCCTTATCGAAATCTCTAGTGACATGTGGGCAAAACTAAAAATACTTACGCATACTCTGCATCATCGATGCTCCATTTCGGCATAGAGCTTTCTAACCCGAAGGAGAGAGAAGAACCAGTGGCGACTTCGGCAAGCACATCCTCCATAAAAACCACACGTCGGGCTCCTTTTTCCAGACGCAAGAAGTCAAAGGAGAAGAGTCTGCCGGTGACATGCAAAGCAAGGCTTTGTCGAGAAAACAAGTCAGTTAAAAAGCTCCGCTGATTAATTTCGGTTTTCAGGTTTAGCTCTAAAGCGGTGTGGCAATAGAAACACCTTAACTTACCAATTTTAAGATTCTTTTAAACGCATGGGAAATATCGTCGGTATTTTTAAGCGCCTCTTTGGCAAGCTGGAGTGTCGTATATTGATGGTTGGACTGGACGCTGCAGGGAAAACCACCATCCTTTATCACCTGAAGCTTAGTGGGGAGCTCGTATCTACCCTCCCAACGATTGGATTTAACGTCGAAACGGTGCACTACAAGAATCTGGAGTTTACCGTCTGGGACATTGGTGGTCAGGATAAGATACGAGCGTTGTGGCGGCTTTATTATCAAGAAACAGAAGGAATTATTTTCGTGGTGGATTCCGTGGATAGAGAACGGATTCAAGAGGCCAAACTCGAACTGGCCCGCTTACTCAAAGAGGAAGAGTTGAAGAGTGCCGTGTTGTTGGTGTACGCCAACAAGCAGGACATCGCGCACGCCATGACATCCAACGAGGTCTCCGAGAAGCTCGGACTAAAAGCTTTGCGAAACAGGGCCTGGTTCATACAAGCAGCTAGCGCTGTTACAGGAGAGGGTCTGCATCAGGGCCTGGAGTGGCTGAGTTATCAAGTGAAAAACAAGAAGAGAGCCCGAGGAAATTGCGACTAGGACTTTGCTTGGTGTCAAGAGATCCGAATGGTATCCGAATTGATAGCTACTTGTGACCATCCACGTGACTTCTACTTTCTTGTATTTCCTTGTATTTCTATACTTTCCATCCACTACTTTCTTGTATTTTTGTTGCGCCCTTTGTTAAAATGTACGCCCGTTAGCAATGGTGTGCACAACTTTGATGAACCGAATTGATTTTCGCTAGTTTGCTTTTCTTTGCTTAACTTGAAAAAACGGACATACTACAAAACCACAAACATAAATACTCCGAAGAAATTAGATGAAGATGCTAAGATGGTAATGTGTGCCTGACTTGATGGATTATTGTAGCATGTACGTTTCAGCATAACATACCTAAGTTCTATCTATTTATCTTTCTTTCTACCTATCTATCTATCTATCTATCTATCTATCTATCTATCTATCTATCTATCTATCTATCTATCTATCTATCTAT
>QQSS02235335.1:0-10036 GCA_003687565.2 Craspedacusta sowerbii | reverse complement strand
ATACTTATATATACTTATACTTATATATATGTATATATAGATTAGCAAAAGCATTAGATACGGTTAACCACAACGTTCTATTAAATTAACTAGAAATCTACGAAGGTCGTGGAGTCTCATTAATTTGGTTAGCAACATATCTTAAAGAAAGAAATCATTTAAAAGAATTAACTACGATATCCAGGCCATCGACTTTAGTGTTCCCAATAATCTATTTTGGGCCCCTTACATTTCCTAATCTAAGTTAATTATCTTGGTATAGTATAAATATTTTCGGTGTAGTATTAAATCCGGCCTTGGAACGTCCTTCTTTTTCTTCCTAAAAGCAACTGCCGCGAGGATAAAATTATCTTAAAAGTTAAAAAAAAAACGAATACATTTATCTAAGGAGACTGCTCACTAAGGTATCGCACTAGATTCTCGACTGGCATGGATTGATCAAATCTCTGAGCTGTCAACCAAAACCTTGAGAGAGCGAATGGCCTATTATTTAAAATAAGCTACTATGTTTTTACCGGAGGGTGCAAATCTACCATGTACTCCTCAGTAAGCTGTTCATTGCGATTGGTCTGAAAGACTTAATCTCGCAGCAGTTATGCTTACAAGATGTCGGCTGATTTGAAGTCGTTACAGATGGAGAAGCTTTGGCTCGCATCTTGTTTATTTGTTTATTTATTTGTTTGGCAAAGCCTGACTGTAACCCAAACCCAAACTCTAACCACAATATAAGTCTAAACACTAACCTCAACCTTAACCCTTTCCTGAACTAGTTCGAGCAATCCTAAAGCACTTGACACTAACAATTAAAAATAAAAAAAATTAAAAAAAAAGATTCGAAGTCATTTAATTTAAGTACCATTTACCTTCGCGGCATGTGGCATGATCAATGGTCCACTGAGGAGTAAATGGTAGCTTCGCGGTATAACTCCGACCATTAAGTCACTCTACTATGGTCCATTTCATCCCCACATGACCTATGGATGACTTACAGATTACCTGGGGCCTAGCTAGTAGAAGTGATATGAGCAGAATAATTAAGCTACAACAACAAGCTCTTAGAACAATTACGTTTTCTAATTATGATGCCCCTACGCCTGAATTATTCTCACAGTTAAAAGTTCTAAAACTAGAAGATGCTATTAAGCTAGACTTACGCTCTTATATGTATGACTGGAACAATAACCGGCTCCCAAAGTGTCTCAATAAATTATTCAGCTATCGTTCCTTGAATTTAAACACTCGAAAAAGGTCTCACTTTCGTTGCTATTGAGACGGACCAATATAAAGGTAAAAGCAGTACTAAATTTTAAGGTGCAAGCTTATATAACTATTTGTCTGACATCGATGTTAAAATATCCATATCATAAAAGAATCTTTGGGAAAGAAGTGAAGTTTTTGCTTATGGCGTAATTTTCCAAGCATTGATCCTCATTACTATGGCTATGGTTGCTGTGTAGCTTCCTAACGCGCTATTTGTGACTTTCCATTTCCCCATCTAGAACAGCTTTCTCTATGTTTGTTAGCACGCTGTTTTGCTTAGCGATAACGTTCAATATGATACGATACATATGCGTAATACCTATTTGTATACTGAGCGAATTTATTTGCCTGTTGATCGGTTAAACGAATGCTCGGATCACCGAGTTTCTTTGCGTATTCGCCTGTTCAATTTATGTTTGGCCTTGAGTTGGCCTACAGGAGGGGTCCCGATGGTTACATAACTGAAAATTGTTATGAGTAAGAAAATTCTTTACTTTTTTAATTCTTCGGTGAGAGTCAGGTTGTACCGAGAACCGTTGATATTTCTTCTTCTGGTGATGACGGCGTTACTACTCGAGTGCATCTTTTAAAAACTTCTACGATTCTTTGCCTTAGCAGGAGTTTGGCTACTATCTGTGAATGTCCGAATTTTGTTCGCTCTTGAGTTGCTTCTAATTTCTATTTTTTTATTTAAGATGTTACAAATATTTGAGTAGGTGCTTGTTAGGTATTTGGGTATTGTTTATGCTACTATTGTTTGTTGCCTTTTTTTAAAGGCATTTCTAGGAGTAACATAAGGTGGCATTGTCAAGCTTATTAGCCACGGCTAACGAGGAGGTCTCCTAACCTAATTATCGCCTTTATGAAAGACTCCTATGTTAGAGCTAAACAATCTTTTAGACACGATGCAATGATTCGGAAATAAATTGTTGTTCTTGTTGTTGTTGTTTAATATTATTAGAAGATTGCGAAAGATCATATTTCTGGTTTGAAACAAGAAAATTCATACCCCGTAGATAACAGAAGTTTTGAGACGAAAAAACGAAGTTCTCATATTAAACGAGGATTAGTTTCAAGACGCAGAACCTTACATGTCGAGTCATATAAAGTCTTCCTTCACCGTGACCATATACAATCACATAAAGGTCATGTTATGTTTGGCGCTGCTTCGGTGTGTCTACAAGTAAGTCACAGGCGCATCAATGTTTCCAGACAAGGCAATGCCACAGGATTTCTTTCTTTTTTTACCAGAGACTTCGCCAGCTTAAAAAATGTTATTACACAAAAATTTATAACACAGCATGAAGAAAATTGTAAGTAGTCCGGGTGGTACCATACCGTAAAGCTACCGTTTTCTCCTCAACCCACGACTGATCGTGCGACATGCCGAAAAGGGAAATATGGCGGCTGCACGACAGGATCCCCTAATTAAATGACTGCGAATTTTTAATTTTGATTTCATTGAATATTTCGATTGCTTGAGCATTGCTTGCCAGGGAAAGTGTTACAGTTAGCGGCTTCGCTTACAGACGGACTTAGCCAAAGGAAATAAATAAGTAAATCATAACAAAGAAAGCTTCCCTATCATTAATGACTGCAGATCTACAGCCATCTTAGAAACCTAAGTGCCACGAGACTACGTCATATCAGACCAATTGCAGCGTTTGCTGAGGAGTAAACGGTAACTTTATACCCTCGAATAATGCATTGGAGTGTGGGCATAGCTCTCCGAAAAGGCTAACGTTCTCTAAATGTTGGCCTATGCTATCAGGGCGTGACAGCAAGATCTCCAATCACCATAGACAGGTAATCGTATATAATAACTCTATGCCAAACACCAGGACATTCGCGGTAATAATGCCGCGTTCGTTCTGTGACCAAAGTGACAGAGCTTTGAGCTTTTAAAATGTCTTTTTGAAGCTCCTGATGTTGCTCTTCGTCAGCTTTGATAGCGCGGTGCTATAATTTTCCTCTCTTGGCCGACTTATTTACCTTTTGTCCGACTTCGAACAGTATTTGTAGCTGTGAAATGGTTTGGACCATCGATGCTTTTCTAGATCCTAAAAACTTGCTATGATATTCCAGTGAGCCTTCCAGGAATTTCTGATTTATTGTAAGCTCTTCCCTCACTTGCGTTCTTCGAGAACGATGTGTCATCTTTGACGCATCAGAGCTAGATTAGCCCGAATTTTCAGCAGAAGGCATGTGAATATCTTACGTACACATAGAGTTATGTCTTTGGCGACGCAAAGTTGCATTTTCGAGTCAAAAATACAGAACTTCAAAAACGCTGAGCATGGCATTACGAACAGGAGTGTACGGGGAATAAAGATACCGCTTCTTGTATCCTGTAGAAAACGATGAAGTCTTGTAACTGGCGAAGGTGCTGCTGACGAGATGCTTCCAACTGTATGATCGGATGTGTTCTCGCTTTGCAAGTGTTCCTTAATCTGATTTTTGAGGTTTCCTGATTTTTCACGTTTCCTTTCTAGCATCACATGCATTCAGCATGTATTGAAGTGTGATTTTTTCGTTATTTTATATGTTGTTGCCATGTTGGGTAGTTATTATTCTAAACATTTACTAAAAGTTTAGAACCACGCTCAGTGAGCACAATAGCTTTTGATAAACTTGTAAGTTCACATGTCTTGAATGTATGTCGTGAACACTGCAGGCTTTCTGTGAACTGCACGCGACTTTAATTAGTTAGAAGTGGTCGTGGAGTTTTAAAATTATGTCATGTAGACTGAAGTTGTATGAATGTACTATAAGCACATTCCTAAACCTTTGCAAAGTAGAAGTTAACCAGGTAAGAATTTATCACTGTCACAATTCCTGCAAAATTATTATTTTGTATGATGCTGCATGTAGGACAGCACTTGCATATCAGGCTGGAGTCGGTGCATATTACAATGCAAATTAATACATGCACTTAATTCTAGCACATCATTAGTTGCATGTTCATCCTTAGTTCTTGTCAACTGAAGTGCTTTGCAAAAGTAAAAATAAAAATTCTTATTATTTTTGTGTGGCGCACTAAAAAAGATTTGTCAATAAAAGCATGCAAGTTAGTGGCAAGTAGCATGTGAGGTTTATCAGTAGGCATATGAGTAATAAGTAATGCCACATCAAGCTTTATGTGTACATTGCTGCCTTTGACTTGTACTTATACGGACTATATATCCATGTATTAAATTTGGTACTTTAACCTTTGCTTTGATTTTTGGTACTCAGTTCATGCTTGTCATGATGATTGGTTATGTGACAACAACATTTGGATTCCAAGGAGTAAGCCAGTTCTAGCATCAGGCAAAGGCACCAAGGTTGCAGCAGCATTTTAAGTGCTCAGGTCATGCATTTATCATTGAAAATGGTTTTAACCTCCGTAATATATGAGATCGCTTTTAGGTTGGTCGTAGATCAGAGGTTATGTCACCGTTGTGACATTTTCAGGCACTAATCACAAGTGCTTTTTTAAAATATTGATAATGAAGGTGCCTTTGCAGCTAGCTAATCTCATATGCTCATGACTCTGACTTTCAGTAATTATTAAATAGATATTTTTTGCCATGTAAAAGGTGTGAGTGATCAATTTTGCAGGAAGATTAGGTTTAACATGCTTAAGAGACCATTGTTTGCAAAAACCATCTTGTGTTGTGCGAGTGATCTGCCAAATTTGTTCCAGCCAGTAACTTGCTTGAGCTAGTGGTTTATCATAGAGACCAGTCTCATGGCTAAGCTGATATCCTTTATCCTGTAGCTTTATTTTACTGAGTAATCAAAAGCTGTTTATGAAAAAAAAATCATTTTAATCCCCTTACAAATGGGGTATTTTGTAATCCTGATTTTGCTAGTTTCTTAATGCTATAAGTTGTCTCATACATTTGGAACTATTAAACGCATCGTTGGCTTTTCTATTTTCCATACATGTGGCTTTCATTTACTTGATTTGCACTTCAAACCGTGTTCAAATGAAAGAACCAGTTAGCTCTTCAAGAGCATATGTAATGAGTATATTCTGATTGAAGTATTCCCTTGTTATCGTTGTATTTCGAGTATGGTCCAAATCTTTTAGCTTTGTGTTCATGATGACTCCTATTCAACTTTCTTCCCTAACAAGGAGACGTTAATTTTTAGCATTGGGTTATTCATGTAATATAACTGCAGTTATTATTCACGTACAGATTTTGTTCTCATTGGCTTGCTCTTGGACTTTCCGGACTTTGCGTTTACCTGGTTCCACTCCATTATTTGCGCGAATAGCCCAATTAAATACCTGGGCGCTCTGCCTACACTCGCCATTTGCTCTTGCGTGCCTAACTGTTCAAGGCAAAGAATAAAGCTAATAATTTTCGTGACGTTTCGGTCCTTTCTTGGACCATCTTCAGACTAAACTAACAAGAATACTGAAACACCGAAAAACAAAAACAAGCAGAGCACACATCGCCCGAGTCACATCTTCGAAGTCGAGCTAAGACAGCTTCAACTTAATCGAGTCTGACTGCCCGTTAAATGAGTTGGCGAATTTATGGTGCGCGATCATCAAGCTCTCAATTAACAGAGACTCCCATTTGGATAGTTGTGAAGCAGGCGTGAAGAACGAAATTGATCGGCAATTGATGAGTAGCCTGGTGTTGACCGATTGAGCTCGACTGTTGGCTTGTTTTCCTCGATGTGTTGGTTCAGGTGGCGTGTTGTCATCCCGATATAGCCAGCGTCGCACTGGCCACATTGAAACTTATAAACAACGCATTGTTGAGTCTCAATCTTTGGCTTCGCTACCTTTGGCCTAAAACTTTCGCCAATTTTTCTGCTGGTGAAAATTTGCTAAATTTGTACCCGTACTTTACATGCCAGATCATTTAGACGGTGCTTTAGGTTGCGCGCACCCTTTTCATCCTTATAACGAATAATGAATCGCCCGATCTCATTGGCGAAACTGTCATCCAAGTTTTCGATCAAAGTACTGTAGCACGGTTCTATGCGAATAGCGCAACGCGTAGCACAAGCATTCTATCAACTGTCGGGGGGGGGGGGGATACGATTCGTTGAAGTTTTTACGTCAAACCTTGGCAAAGACAAATCCGGGTTGTTGATCCATCTGAACGTCCGTTGGTCCATCATGTTCTATTTTTTCTCCCAACGATGCTTCCGGATACTGACCGGCAGGTACTCGAGAACGCTGCATTACGAGTAAAGAATCTCGCCTAATTCATAATGATTGTGTGCACTAACCCAGCTGCTGCTGCAAATAGCTTAGCAGAAATGCAGCTTTTGATGTCAAGGCTAGCATCGAATAGATTTAGACGGACTCCCAAAATTGTTTAAAGGTGCTCTTATTTCAATTTCGTCTCAACGGGTTTCTTCTTTGCCCTTATTTGATATTTTAGTTTTAGTCTTTTACGTTTTTTTTTATTAAGTTGTCTCGCCTAAATTTGCGACAAAGTGGGATTTTTTTTTTAATTGGATGTGGTTTTGATTTGACGAGCGCTTGTGATTACCGTTACAGTCCGGCAGGTGACCGATATATAATTTTCGCCCAAGTTAAGAGGCAGCGCAGAATCTCCATATTCCACTCCCCTTAGCCCCACGGTCCCCGTAGCGCTTTATTAAGTACGTAGAAGATACTGTCAAGATGTGCTTCAGTGCCTCAGTTGAACACCATCAGCCACAGCTGTATCAAGCGCAGACGTCGATTAGCGCTGTCGATATTTGTTTTTATGAAAGCTCGTGTCTATGGTAGACCAACGCCGATATCGAGACCGATTAAACATTTGATTTCCCGTTTTAAAACATTTACTTCCAACAATAACTCGAAGTTTCCTATCTTCGGCAACCTTTGCTAAGCCTACGTGGAACCGGATGCATGCAATGATCTCAGCAGTGGAGTAGGGAAATCTTTGTAACATTTATTTAAAGTGTGAATGTAACTTGAATGTCAATAAAGCCTGTCCGTGTTCTAGATCTTGCGCTATGTCAGCACCGAACACTACTTCAACTTCAAGATTCTTGGCCATGGATGATCAGGAAGCTGCTAATCATGTTTTCGAACTCAGTGACGGACTTTACCGCTCCCAGTGCTTGTATGTTGTGTGCGATTTGGGAATCCCCGATATTGTTGTAAAGCACCGTAAGCCGATCTCCGTCGCAACCATTGTTGAAAACCTTGAAAATCAACATGTTGACGCTGGAATTCTCACCAGAGTCATGCGTTACATATCCTTGCATGGAGTGTTCCACGAAGTAGCTTCCGATGACGGTGTGCTGCAGTTTGGTCCGACGAAGGTCACTGAGTATTTGTCTCAATCCAGCAAGTTCTCTGGTACACCGTACTGTCAGTTTTGGTGCGGCCCTTCCGTGGCCGTCTGTGGCGTCAACTTGAACCGGCTAGTTAAAAAGGAAATAGTGCCTCGGGATTTTTTTAAAACTCTCCACGGCCGAGATTACTGGGAATACTTGAAACACAATCAGAAGGAGCTAGACATGTTTCACAGATTTTCCGAGATCCAAAATGCAAAAATAGCGCCTGTCGTTTCGGCACTAGCTGCTGAACTAGAACCTGGACTGGTTGTTTTGGATGTCGGTGGGGGCTCCGGATATATGATGAAGATGCTCAAAGAACAGAATCCCGATCTTTGTTGCATCAACTTCGATTTGCCTGAGGTCATTTCTCAATCGGCTCTCGTGGAGGACGTAGAAATGGTTGCTGGTGATTTTTTCAAAGCTGAAACGTTCCCGAAGGCGGACGTTATTGTCATGAAGCACATTTTGCACGATTGGGACGACGGAAAATGCCTGGAAATACTCACTTCGTGTCGAAGTGCTCTACCGGAAGGTGGGAGAGTGATCTGCGTTGAAGCAGTGCTGGAGTCGTTCGGGAATTTCAACCCGAACAGCGTCCATAGCTTTCGCTTAGATCTCACCATGATGATGCTCTTCGGCTCGAAGGAGCGGTATCTCTCGGAATGGAGCGCTCTGTTTCTGAGTGCCGGATTTGAACTGAGCAAGTGCATTCCCGTGAACTATTCAGGCAACGACTTCAAGCTCCTTGTAGCCCGGAAGCGCGACACTGATAAGTGAAAGTTATCTGGTGATTCAATGGCAAGGCGTGAGCTCGCTGAAGCAAGCTATTGTCACGTGACGTGGAAATTAGCTCCTAGGCCCGATGGTCACTCTTGTGTATTTGAAAAAACAGGCATGCGTTATTAATGGCGCATAATTGAAGGGTTGTTCTACTTAAGTGTAATTCATCCACGTAAGCTAGACTTTTCTAGCATTACCTAGGTTTCATTAAAAGGAAAAAGCAATAACGTAAAGCTATTGCATTTGTAGTGGAACAAGATGACGTGATATAGGTCATTGGTACTGCTGCTAAAACGGTTTTTCATAGGTTCTGAGGGTGGGTGAACTCCCACTGCCAGTAAGCGCTTAAGAGCTGGAGAGTGGCCTATTTCTAAGCAGCCGTCGCAGCTTCTCTGGCATCTTTAAAAACTGGCAGAACGCGGACAAGTGTCCTGCCCAAAGCTCTTACATGTGACTCACAGGGGAGTCTTAGCGCTCTATCAGAATGCATGTGCTTCATTGCGGCGATGCACTTTCAAAGAAGATTAGAGGCTATCGGAACGTATGCGCTTGATGAGAACAATGATCTTATTTGCAAGTGTGTCCGGGCTATCAGAATGCAGGGGCTGCATTGCGGCGATGCACTTATGCAAGCGCGTATCGGCTATAAGTTTCGCGCGTTTAGGATTCATGCTAAATGTACTAAGAACTATAATATGGGCGAAATTTTATGACCGCAAAATAAAAGACGCGTTACAACAAAGCACATAACAAGAAGAAAGAAAATCATTTTAAGTAAACAAGCGAGAAGTCAAGGTCGCGAATGCGAATGCCTCGTTGCAGTCTGCATGCGGCAGAAAAACGCGGGGGAGCGAGATCACGTGATGCCGCGAAACACGTGATGTAGCAAAACCCGCGGTGCAGCAATACGCGTGATGCAACAAAACAAGCGATGCAGCGAAACACGTGACGCAAAAAAACATCGTCAAGGGTCGCGAATGCGAATGCCTCATTGCAGTCTGCATTCGCTCTTGTTGAGCCTGGCAATCAATAGAGTCGCGCTCTTCTCGACGTAATAGTTTTCCTGCTTTTTGCTTCTCGATATAGTCAATGATACTAAGATTTTTTTGCGGGTGAATTTGTAGGCATACTTATTGCTGGTGATGCAAGCTATCCAGGCATATTTTGTGTTGCTCAATTTGCAGCGGTTTCCTGCAAGTTCTTCGAGGGCATTGCAAGACTTAAGGCCATGGGAAAGATTTGATTTTCAGTTGATGTGTCGTGCTTTTTAAGAGAGTATCAGTAAAGTAATGGCAAGTTTCAACATTTTCTAATCTCCTAGCGCAAAGTCGGTACTGGGTTTTGTCAGCAGCTTGGCTCATGTACCAAGCAAACCTTTTATTGTTTGAGTGTGCTTCATCTTTACAAAATAAAAATATTCTTCTTTGCAAGATACTAGGATTTTACATTGCTACAATGCGTTAGTGTATTAGCTACTTGCGACATCATCAAACTCGTAGACCCATGCTTGTTGAAAACGTTAGCTATATTTGTAGGATTTTGTATTCAAACTGCGATGTTATAGTAGTACGAATACGTAATATTATTGTTAGGGCTCTTCTACCCAAATTAGCTCTGCTTATGCTTGGTTCAAACGTCGCACTTCTGCCGCGTCGAATTCAATAGTTTAATTCGACGCGGCAGAAGTGCGACG
>QQSS02235324.1:0-10036 GCA_003687565.2 Craspedacusta sowerbii | reverse complement strand
GTCACGCGCAAGCTCGACGTGTTCCACCAGCGTTGCTTACGACGCATTCTGCGCATCACTTATCTCGATCGCATTACTAACAGGGAAGTCTTACATAGAAGTGGCATGTGGAGGCTGAGCACAATCATCGCCGAACGAAGAATTCGATTCGCTGGGCACGTCCTGCGAATGGATCAGCGTCGAGTTATAAAGATCGCGTTTTATTGGAAACCGCCAGGGGCGACACTGACGCGTGAGAGGCCTAAGACTAATTGGAGACCTACTTTTATCAACGATCTTAAACAAATCGGCATCACTTGGGAACAGGCAGAAAAAATTGCGGCTGATCGTGCGCAGTGGAGAACTGTCGTTGCCTTATATGCTTCACAGCATGGGAAGGACTAAGGTCTAAGGTAATATATCTGTATAATTAATATATCTGTATGTAATATATCTGTGTAATTAGCCAAGTAATATATCTGTTTATTTCACATTTCGCTGCTAATACCCGATCCAAGCATAGGTCATGTCAAGCTCCATGATAGAAAAAGTGAGTCTGGTCTGCCCTATTCAGAGATGTGCAGCATTAAGGGCCTTACTCGTCATCCTAAAACGATAAATATTTTGAGCAATTCCATGATTTTCGTCACTGAATAAAACCTCATCTACCCTTGTATCATCAAAGTTCAATATTCATAGGAATAGTCACATAACATTTTATTTCAATAATGGGGATGTAAGGATCAGAAAGGGCTAGGTTCGAATCTGACCGGAGTCCAATCCCACAATGCCCACGGTACTTGTTGGTTATCCAAAACGAATATGTGCTAAATGTAATGCTAGCGCGGACTGCTTAGAATACTTCTACAGTGCTTTCAGAAACACCCTATCGAGCTTTTCGAAGAAAACCGTATGCATATGTAGGCTTTTTGGGAATTTTTTGAAGCCTAGTCTAAGATCGCCGTGACAGGTAGAATCCAAGAGTACTCCTATATGTTTACCAATGTTGGAAAGGAATTTTTATCCTTTTTACTTGTAATTTTACACCACTGCTTTCCTCTCGACCTGGGAGCATTACATCCTTATTGTATTTTTCAGACTTAGAAACGTTTTGCACAAAGCCAATCATGAAGTGTGGATATCCTCTCGAGACATTGCTGTCCAGGGGTCGGCTTGTGTACAAGAGATTAGTGTCGTCAGCAAAATACTGCGCTATGCAGAAGTGCCCGTCCGATGGCAAAACGGGTTTAATCCAAGTTGGTAAAAAAAAATCGAGTTGCTAGGTTTTGCTATTGCATGTGCGCGTTATTGGAGAAAGTAAAGGGTCTGGTGCAGACTCTTTGATCAACAGTCGATTTTCTTGAGGTTCAAGTCAACATTACTCGATGGTAAAGTTGTACTCGCACTATAAGATGAGCTGCAGGGTACTCAGGAAAGACACAACAGATGACCTTGATTACCAAGCTTTAGTAAAAGAATTTGGCTGCAGAGTGTCAAAATCTTCTTGCGAATTCTTCTCGAAAACACGCCACAGGCAAACCCAGAGGCAAAGCCCTCACGATCCAGCGCATCACTGACAGAATTTTTGAAGCTTATTTATCTGTGATTGGGAGAAAGGTTCTGCGGAATTCAAACTTTAAATCAATAACTATCTTAACAAGTTCAAAGAAAAATTAGGCACGCGCATTCGTAATCGATACCCTTTGTCACCGTTTGATGAGCTTTCGCTCTACTTTTTGGATTTGATGAAAAACCTTTTGCTTTAAATAATTGGAAAACCTGTATTTATCAACTATTGTGCCCAAATTTTAAGGTGAATATGCGGATATAAACATGAGCAAATACGTGACAATCAAGTACATGCGACACTTTATAGGATCTGCAAACAAGCAAGAGAGTCCATTATTGTTCACGACAATGTCATTTGGAAGGATGAATCTCTAGGTTGCAGGTTGTACATCTGGTGGCAAGTGTTGTGCAGGTCTTGCAAAACTTTGGTCGCACGCCCACAGCACTGTTTGGTTTGAGCAATGTTTATAGGGGTATCCTATGTTTTTAAATTGGGTTCTTAATTATCTGAGACTTTTTAAATAGTCTTTCAAAGCTGAAGGTAGTTTATCAAAATCTTCAGTGCGAAGCGACTGACTGCACCAACCAACAGTCCGCTCATGAGTACGAAATGAATCCACAGACTATGCGCAGCCTGTCCCGGTTTCAGGCATCAGAGTAAACGCAACAAGGGTTTTAATATCGCAAGGTTTCTAAAGGGCAGCCTGCACCATTGAAACAGGCCCCCATGAGCCCAAGTTAATGTAAGCACTTAAGTTTTTTCAAAATAATGGCTCATTTTTATTAATCAGTTATATTTATACCGCCGAAAAACATTTCTTTCACGTACTCTTTGCATTTAGATACACTTAAACAAAGCATTAATTCAAATAAAAGAACTTTTAAAGAACTTTTATGGATGTAAGAGAAACGGACTCAGAAAAGAAACAGAACAAGGATTACCTGGAATAAGTTTCCAAGGTAACCATAACGATTCACGCATAACGGAAGTTACTTTTCAAGGTAACGATGCCCGACTATGTCGTACTCTACGCACATCAATGCACCAATTATCTGAGAAATGTCAGAGAGTTCACTAAATGCATCAAAAGCTTTGTTTGCTTCTGCAGTGGTCACAGCCTTTCAGAAGTATTTCTAAATTGCATGAATGGCCTGATTAGCTTCACCCTCGAACTTCAATGGTCTGCTTCATAGGCCGTTAACTGCCGCAGCAATTGAAACATACTCTCTCTCTCTCTCTCTCTCTCTCTCTCTCTCTCTCTATTTGCCATAGATTCAAGAAATTTAAAGCATCCCAGGAAGGGTTTTTCCTGGAGCGCATCATGCATCATTGAAATAAACGTGATTTTAGTCAGTATGATAGAGTTAATCAAGCAGTCCACAGGAAATGATTTTTGACTAATAAGAAATAAAAATTTATCAAATAGAATGGTTTTCCCTAGCATCTATGGCCTTCTCTCTTTCTCTCTTTCTGCAAAACGGCTTTAGCGATAGCATGGCTTTCTCTGAAATTGTGCTAATATCTAACAAGTGACATAGGCAACGGTTCTTGGCACCGACTTCATCTAGGCCAGATTTCTCATATTGGATGCACTATCGCCACTTTGAGAACATCAGGAAAGATTCCATAAGCAAACCGCTGTTTAAATTAAAACAGGCGCTGCCAGTAGGAGGGTATAAATCTACCATTAACTTCTCAATAACCGTTTAGTTGCCATTGGTCAGACGTGACGTAAATTCGCGGCAGTTATGCTTACAAGATGGCGACCAGTCTGCAGTCGCTACTGATGGATTTTTTGGCTAAGTCTGACCGTAACACAAGCCTAACCTCTAGCCATAATACTAATCTTTACCCTAAAAAGCTCGAGAAAATCCTCAGGCAATTGAAATTTTCTATGAAATAAAGGAGTTTATTCTAAGGCGATTAAGTTAAGTACTCTGGCGTGCATCGGTGGCCATAAGGACCCTCGCGGCATTTCGGCATAATCAATCGCAGATTGAGGAGTAAATGGTAGCTTTACTGTATGGTAAATGCGATCCAAGTTTTGAAAGGTTAGTTGGAATGTCGTGTGGTCCAAAACTCCAAAGTGACTTAGGTTGCTTATGCGAGACCAGTCACTTCCCTTGCGTCAGTGATTAGTAATTGGAATTCTGGAATCGAAGGACTTAACAACATCAGAGAAGTAGTTGAACGGCAGCAAAAGTCAGTGGTTTTCCTAGTGCATCTATTTTGATCCACGATTGCGGTTGGAATGCAAATTTATGGATTTGCAAGTTCATGAGCGGCAGAATGCGCTCCCGAGTTTTCTGACAATATTATTAAATAATTGAAGCACTTGTTAAATACAACAATGTTCTTTTATCATGCCTACCACATAAGTGCTCACGTAACTCACGTACGATTTATTCCTTCGTCCTGGTTTCTTTCTTTCTGGAAATTGCTTTGAAAGTTTATTACGAACTTTGATTGATTGCAAAACACTACAAGCTTTCCATTCCTACGGCTTGAGTGAAAGTTCCCGTCAACTCTTAACTTTTTGAAAGAAGCTATTACACGAAAAACGCTAATGATCATTTCAATTTTCAATTTACATTTTTCACTTCATTACATTTATTAATCATTTCAAATAGCATCAAAAATATCAACTTCGGTTATTTTAATTATTTTCTTGCAAGGTCTACAGTCACCACTTGATCATTCATCAAAGATATCTTCTTCGTTAAATCCTTTACCAGACCATCCATATGCGATGAAAATTGACTTTCTAAGACAATTATACACAAAAACAAGCATGAGTAATCGATTTAACTTGTTTGGTCCCTGCGTCTATTTATGCCGTATCCTCTCATTTCACACACACGGTATTTGGAACTCAATACAAAGCATAGAAAGTTAGGTGGAATAATTGCACTGGCCAAAAAAAGAAGAACTTATTGGGAATCATTCTAGCTGGACATAATCAACAAAAATATTGGACGATATAACCAAGAAGCACGATTTGCTCACAAAACGTCTACAGCTTCTACTTGGTAAGTTGCCGGATGAAGACACCTGTTCTGTTTGTTTTGCGAGGACGCTTGCACACTAATTTAAGATCTCCGGTCTGCTCTTTTCGACTTGAAGGAAGTGTTAAGCCAGCTTGCCTCTCTGTTGTTGTGTTTGACGACAACACTACGTAAGAGCCCATCAAACCATCACCTTGGCACAACCCCATCGCTACAACAATTAAAACCTAGTATTAGCGTAACAAAAAAGAAAAAATAGACTGAACCTTACATGCTCACAAGCAGGCAAACACAAGCTGCCTAAGCAGATCCAATGACCTTTCAAAGACGGTCTAATGTCTTTGTGTGACAGTTGATTTGAGTAGCTATATCTTATTCCTGCACGATCAGATTCCGAAGTACTCAGGTACCCAGTCATATCCCAAACCAAATAAGCGCTCCCTGCGTTCGGCAATACTTTAAGCAAAAAAAAAGGCATGAATTAGGGTGGTTCTTTGGGTGCTGGTTTTCTATCAATATCTGAGAAATTGAAAGAAAGGCCATGTCCGTATTTAAGCCGTTGATGTCTTAGCAAAGAATAAAGCTATGAGTTTTTGTGACGTTTCGGTCCTTTCTTGGACCATCTTCAGACTAAACGAACAAGAATACAAAAAAAAAAACCGAAAAACAAAAACAAGCAGAGCACACATCGCCAGAGTCTGAAGATGGTCCAAGAAAGGACCGAAACGTCACAAAAATTCATAGCTTTATTCTTGCCTTGAAGATAAACCCATCAAGGGTCCTTATTTCTTCCCTAATGTCTTAGCATTCTTGTATTTTTGAGAAGTTGTTGGGGCTAGGAGGACCAAATACCACACAGCCATGCTCATTTCACACGAGCATAATGTTATCCTGGTTATGAAGTTCACCAGCTGCTCCATACCAAGAATGCTGTGTTTACACTCTGGTCGTAAGCATTGCCATGTTGGCATGAAGGGCGTGCATATCATAAAGTACCGGTTGACGAAAATTTATTGTCTTGCTCATTCAGCAAATGCGACGTATTTTTGACTTCAGACTTGAGATGCGAAAGTCCAACAGCGAGTGATTGTCGGGAGTTTTGAGTCTGCCGTTCTTTTCCCAAGTTTCGGTTTCGGGGTTTGCTTGACAAAATGGTAAGTAGTAAGAAATCTTCCGAAATCACTTACATTGAAACTATTACAGCTTTCATACTTAAGATTAATTTGCAGTTCTTCTTACATTCAATTTTGCCTTGCTTTTATTTTAAGGTGAGAGGTCCGAAGAAGCACCTTAAGCGACTCAATGCTCCTAAGCATTGGATGTTGGACAAGCTCAGTGGGAACTTCGTATGTTAATTGTATCATTGTTCTCGTGATTTTGATATTTATTATGCACGCCATCCTGGCTGTAGGCAAGTGGTTATATTTACGTAGCCTGGGTAGGTTTGAGTGGACTCGGTGGTTAAGGCTGCAATTGCATGAAAAGCATGAGCATACTTACGCAATGATAACTTACCAGATTTTTCTGCCCTAGCTGTAAAAAAGCATTCTTCGTAATCATTGCACAAGAGTCATTGATGCGTTAATTTATTTTGCAGTTTCTGCATTGATGCAATTGTTTTAGTATTGCCAGTAGTTATATTGCGTGTTTCCTGTCATTTGATCAGGCCCCACGCCCCTCGCCAGGTCCTCACAAGCTACGAGAAAGTCTTCCTATGGTTGTCTTCTTGAGAAATCGTCTTAAGTATGCCCTTACATACAGCGAGGTGACAAAAATAATGAAGATGAGGTTGGTGAGGGTGGATGGCAAAGTTAGGACTGACCCATGTTTTCCCGCTGGCTTCATGGGTATGTAGAGTTTAATGGTCATGTTCTAAGACTTTTAGCTCAAATTAGTAGGAGACTGTAAATTGATAGTGTCTGATTTATTCTGAAATTTTGTCATTAACTGAGAAGCCAAGCTTGTCGTGCTTCACCTATGCTTTTTGGTAACTTGAAAGTGGAAGCATTGTCATTTCTAAAATGGGCACGGTTGTTGCATTCTGGATTATAATTCTATTGCATTCATATCTGCTGTATTTAGCATAGTCGTGCTCCTACATGGCATGTGGTGGATAAGTGCTGTATAATGAATCATACATGTATCTTAAGGAATTTTGTTTGTTTTGCGTTGTTTGCATGCATCAATTTCTCTGATAAAATTAGAAATTGTAACAATTTTTAAAAAGTGTCTTTCGTAGACAAAAAGTTTATTTTTTTATCATAAAATGCGTACTAAATTTTTTATTCTATGCTGATGAAGCTTTGGGTCAGACCAAGAAACATGTCACTGAGTTTGGTAGTGTCTCGTTGTTAACTTGATTGAATGTGGTTGTAATCCCATGTAAAGTGAGATGTTTGTGTTAAGCTCTCTGTGTGATATAATTATCAATAAAAATGTGTTTTTCAGCCAAAAATCGATTGAGCATTGTTTTGATCCCATGTTAAGTAGAGCATAATAATAAAATTATATGGAAATTTCCCACGCATTTTGATTTCTCTGCTTGAACTGTTTAAATCTGTTTTAATTGGTTCTGAAGCAATTTGTTTGAAGTCTAGCAGCTGTATAAGTCTCTGTAGGCTGTTTTATCATGAAAAGGTTCTGGAAATCTGCGAATTTTTTTTGACCGTGTAGCACTCAGTACAACCACTTTTGTGGTAGTAATAGGCATGTTAGTTTCTTAAGTTCGTTTGGATGCTATAAGATCAGTATTTGGTACTAGGTTAAATTGTTCATTTTTGAGTCGTTTTAATAGATCATTCGTGATAGAAAAAGGTTCTTTAGTTTGTTAACATCGCTTGGATGCTATAAGATCAGTCTTCGCTCTAGCAGTAAACTTTCAGTAACATTGCGTTACTGCATTGTAAGATCTATTTGTTGATAGAGCTTTTTTGCACAAAGAGCATTAAAAATAATGAGTTGATTAATGCATGCATGGTTCATGGTGGTCTGTTTTATCATTCACATATTTCTTTGGTTGTTCCGTTTGTAGCCTGCTTTACTTCGCCTTTTTAGTGTTGTGGGGTTGGCCTTTCAGGCTAGTTGTCTGATTTGTGATTAATGTTTAGCTTTGGTTTCTTTGTTTCTCAGAGATATACATTAAACGATTTGAGGTAATTTTGCCAACTTTGCCTTTCTTCAGATGTGATTAGCATTGAAAAGACTGGCGAATCTTTCCGTCTGCTATATGATGTGAAAGGTAGATTCGTGTGTCACCCCATCGGGGCTGACGAGGCTGGGGTATGCATTCCACTGGAATTTGTTTGTCAACTTTAGTCACGAAACGAACCTCCGTTACTTATTTGGCATGCTATGTTCGGCTTCTGCACCGCCTAGTGCTTGTAGAATTGTTTTCTGTTTGGTTTAGAGTACTTTTTTGTTGCGACTTTACTGAAATTTTAAATTCGCCCTTGTTGAATTTTTCATGGTATCCTAGGTAATTCAACATAAGAAATATTGCACATATTTTGGGCAAATCATGAGTCGTATAAATTTTAGCGGTAATATGCCGATTCATTTGTGAGTCAAAATTCGAAGTTATTAAAGGCGACCCTAGTGCTCGTTTAGTTTCTGTCTCGTTCTTTATTTCCAGTACAAACTTGGCAAGGTGAAGCGTGTGGGTGTTGGCAGAAACTCAGTTCCTTACATTGTCACGCACGACGCTCGAACGATTAGATATCCTGACCCGTCCATTGATGTTAGCGACTCGGTTGTGATTGACATCAAGAACGGTAAAGTGACAGACTTCATCAAGTTTGATACTGGTAACACTGTCATGGTGACTGCTGGACGCAACACTGGACGAGTTGGAACTATAACCCACAGGGAGCGCCACCCGAGTACGTAAAGTTTATTCTCGTTTTAGCCTACTTGTCCTCCGTTCATTGCATTTTTGAAATCTGCTCATTCCGTTGTTATCAGTGTTGATGTTGGACGAAAAGCGTTAATTTTGGGTGCTGATCATAAGGTGGTAATGTGTGTATATATTCAGCAATTGTATTCCAGGTGTTGACTCTAGTGGCCTAGCTGACGCGATGCATCAAATGCATTTGCTTTCTTTAGGTTCCTACGACATCGTGCACATCAAGGATGCCGCTGGTCACAGCTTTGCCACCCGTCTAAGCAATATTTTCTTGGTGGGCCGCGGAAACAAGTCCATGGTAACACTGCCCCGCGGAAAGGGAGTCCGCCTTACCATTGCCGAAGAAAGGGACCGCCGCCTTGCCGAGAAAGCCAAGGCACAGTAAACGCCCTTCGTAAATCGATCAATAAAGTTTACTTCGGGATGAAATGGTGTTTTGTTAATCGGGTGTGGCCTTCGAGATCCTCTGTTTGAGTGAAATGCTTATCCTGAAATGCTGCGCGTCCGTTTCTACTGCGCGCTGCTCAATGTTCCTTGGAGCAATGACGAACGTCAATTTTCGAGACAACATAGATACCTTTATAAAGCGATGTTTTACCCTAACGGTACGATAGGGACATATGCATGGGCATTTGTGATGTCGCTAGGCAGGACGCATATAGACTGATGGCCTCGTTGTCTAGCATTACGCTAGACTGATGCGTAATGCTAGACTGTGGCACGTGGATGTGCAATAGTAGAACGGGTGGGCATTTGCAAAGTGGATAGTGAGACATAGCTGACTTGATGATGTTATGCGACTTGCACGTGTATTTCCATCAACGCGACTGCAGCATTACGAACTTCGTCCGTTATGGCGTACGTCACCGTCTTAGCCCTTCGCGTGACTGCAATCGCCCTCGTATGTCTGGGTGTAAGCCTATCATCCTACCATCTGCGGTCATACTCATTTGCGGTCATACTCATCCTACCACCTGCGATCATAGTCATAGTCATCGGTTCTACCATTAGCGTTGTCAAAGTCCGAAGAATTGACGTCTTCCAATATTTAAATCCAAAAATGAGAATAACTAAAACTTAAATGGACGAAAGGAAAGCGAAGCTTTTTTTCATAAGAAAATTTCTGGACAATTTCTGACTATAATAAATCTCAAAAATGACAAAGATAGCTACATTTTCCCGTACGAAAGACAGGCCCAAGTTTTTCTTATGCGATAAATTCCGGCTCAAATAAAATATTCATTTCAATCAACTTCCTCTTCCAGATGGCCTTTAGCTTCGCTTTCAACTCAACCGGGCCGCTGATGCAGTCGACAGCTCGCCAGCTCAGTCGGGCCACTTCCGAGCGACTCAGCTTGAACGCCTGACTGACCAGAAAGTATTCATTCGACAGCGTAGTGTCAAACAAGCCTAAAAATTATTCGACAAAAACGCATTACGCAGCACTAAGAGATCAATAGAGAGTAGACATGAACAGGCATTAATACATTTTGAACAGCGTCAAACACATACACACACACACACACACACACACACACACACACACACACACATATATATATATATATATATATATATATA
>QQSS02235313.1:0-10037 GCA_003687565.2 Craspedacusta sowerbii | reverse complement strand
GAAGCTTTTTTCGGGTATTTGAACGTGAATGACACCACCGGAAAGGGCTTATTGGAGGCTTTTCTGGCGCACTTGGAAGCTCTCAGTGTCGACATCCAAGACTGTCGAGGCCAAGCTATGACAATGGATCTATTATGAAAGTTCATAATTCCGGTGTCCAAGCATAACTTCTGGAAATGAACGAAAAGGCGTTGTATATACCATGTGCTGCTCATTCCTTGAAAATCGCTCTGGCTGACGGCGCAAAGTCTTCCATTCCTGCGATTTCCTTCTTCGGTACAATCTACCGCCTCTATGTCCTATTCTCGTCTTCGCCACCACGATGGAAGATTATGACCGACAATGTACCGATGCCCAGGTTAGCAGAAAACTTAAATTATTTTTGAACACAATCTTTATGATCTGTTTATTGAATGTCATAGTGCTTACAATGCAGTAGATCGTCTGCGTGATCTGTCCTTATTCTTCCCCACGACCATTTTGGATCTCTTTTGGATTGCCGTGATAGGTGATTGCCATGATAACCGATCCAGACCTGGAGAAAGCTAACTTCAAAAATGCTGGAGAGATGCTAGCTGAAGTTTGGAGTCAGGCTATCATTTACTTGCATGCACACTGTATTGAATCACCCTGCACGACCACCACATCTTTAGCTCCTACTGTAAAATTGTGGTGGAACATGTGCAGCTGTCGAGAAATTCTTGCGGGGTTGTTAAGTGCATCGATGTACCTCCTGCGACAAGAGTAAAACCAACTTCAATGAATCGGCTCATGCCAGCAACGCTAACTTTGGAGGCATCGGCGCTGCAACTATCGGGAGTGACAGCCATACATACTGTTTCAGAGGATTGCACTGGATAATCTGGAGCCTCATCAGAGCTTCAACCGCATGCCTTTCGATATGTATTATCCATCTGTGGCTGGACAAATCCACAAGAGAACCTGCTCCTGAGGAAAATAATTTTAACCTCAAGCCATCAAGGGCATGTAGTTGTTCATCATCTCTACTTCGTTACAGCTGAGAGGCCAAATATTCAGACTGACTCAGCCGGTGACAACTTGAATGCAGATGTCGTCATTTCGCTCAATTGCTTTCAATGGCTTCAATCTTAGTAGCAGCTGATTTAACTAGTAGTGATTACATCAGCCATACTAACTGACTTAGTGCCAACTAAGTTTTTTTTAGTGTTAGGCGTTCCCGAATTTTAGCGTTGTGGTTCATTTTTTAACTAGTTGTATTGGCGTACATTTTTTCGCCATACAATTGCATTAATTTTTGTGATTTACGTTAATTCCTCTTGCATCTTCGTATTAGTAATATTTTCAAGAACTTGAGTGTTTTGGCTCATCCAGTCTTGCATATCTCAGTATTAGCCAAAAGTTACTTGACAAATTGTTTTTCCGCATCATAAGTTAGTTGCTTTAGTTTGTTATCTCCCGTTTTGGAGTAGAGAAAATAGAATTGAATAATAATGTTGGGTGCCATCACCTAGTAAAGTAAGGTTGCTTCTGAGGTAATAAAAGAAATTGTTGGGTTTTTGAAGCGAGGATACAAACCCACACTATCACATGTTACAGTTTAAGGAAAAGACGTCTTCGACCCGACTAAAATTGCAGAAGCTTTCAAGCAACGTTTTACAAATGTTGGCCACAACTTTGAAAGAAAATTCCGCCTAGCAATGGCTCGTTTACAGACTACCTGAAGCCAAATGAACATGGCGCCATAACGGCAGCAGCCATCATATACTCAATCGCATGCTTGAAGCTTCACACGACTCCGGGCTATGATGGAGTCAGCAGGGTTGATTGTTCCACTCCTAAATATATATTCAGGAAGTCTGTGGACAACAGCCATTTCCAAAATGATGTGCATTTTTGAAAAATCATCCCTGTACGTAAGCTAGATGAAAGTAATGAGCCCAGCAATTATAGACCCATCTCAATTCTCTCAGCCTTCTCAAAAATTTTAGAAATTTCTAAGATTGTGCATTATAGACTATTTTCGTACTTGGAAAATCACCAACGTTTTTTTTCCATCAAGCAGTTTGGCTTTCACGAAAAAGATTCCATTAATTTTTTTGATTCTATTATCTTCGTACTTGAAAAATCACCAACTTTTTTTCCATTAAGCAGTTTGGATTTTGTGAAAAAGATTCCATTAATTTTTTTTGATTTCATGATCTCCATACTTGGAAAATCACCAACTTTTTTCCATTAATCAGTTTGGCTTTCTTGGTAAAGATTCCATTAACATTGGCATCGATAAAAGTACCGCTTTCCTTTATTATTACCTGGAAAGTAGCAGCGACCAGACAAAGAAAGCAATGTACAATTGGGGTCTTTCTTGATCTTGCAAAAACCTTCGACACGGTTGACTATAATATCCTTATAAGATAGGTGCCACTCGATGGGTTATGCAAAAATGGCATTGCGTGCTTCAAAGCTACTTATCTTATAGGAGCCAATATGTTGAAATGAATAATGCTACATCAGGTTCACTTCCTGTAACTAATGGTGTCCCGCAAGGATCCATATTGGGACCTTGCTGCATTTCATTTATGTGAATGACATTTCACTATCAGTCCTCGCTTAGGTATCATCTTGTTTGCTGACGGCACAAATCTTTTCTACTCTCACAAAATTGTGTAAGATCCATAACTGTTTTTAATAGCAAGCTATTGCTCATAGAGAAGTGGTTTGCTGCAAATCGTCTAATCGTCTAATCACTAAATCTTACGAAGTGCAAGTACGTGGTGTTTTCGAAGAGAACATGAACCCGAAAGGCTTTCCTCTATTATTACCAAAACTGAACATATGCGGTAAGAATATCAGTCGTACATACTGCAAAAAGTTTCTCGGTGTTATTTTAGATGAATGCCAGTCATGAGTAAACACATGAGCATGGTCGAGTCAAATATGCCAAAGAATATTGGAATTGCTTGTAGAAGATAAACAAATCGTTTAATTGTGTAAGACATGTTTTGATTATTGAGCATTCATCATGTTCAACTAATACGAAAACATTACATTACAATCGTTAAATAAAAACGGCATGAATACACAAATCGGTTACAAATTTAAGCGAAAAAGTGCTTACATAGCAAGCGATACACAATTCCATAAAGGACGGCCCACGGTAAACCGTCAATCGACCATAAAAACAAACGGAATAACAGCTGTACGCAAGCCCGATCAAATACTGAGAAAAGGTCAAAGTAAGTAAGAACTAAAGCACGTCTGCATAGGATTAACCACGATCAAAACTCTCGCCTGTCAAACTTTCGCTGTTAAAGACCTCCACTGGGAGAAGGGGCTTTTTGCATATCAACTAGAGCACAGTGCTTATTGAATTGGACCCAATGTATGCATGCAAAGGCAAGCAAAGCCTTGAAAATCTTGCGCGAGAAATAAAGCATTTACATCCTGCAATCTCCTGCCATCACCTCGATCTGGAATCTCGAATCTCCGAAATAATTTCTTGACCAACTATTGTCATCACATGGAGACGTCACAATTTCCCATCTTAAATCATGGTATCCGTACGAACTTGCAGTAATTGATTCTCTGCGATCATTTTCATGCTTGCTATACTTACTACCTAGTAATATAAAGCGTTCAGCTCAAGCTGCAAGATGTTTCTCTAGAAGAACCATGCCATCATTTTCCGCGCATCTGGACTGGATAGACTTCTTGTAATCTGCATGGTTTGTCTTTTGTACGTTGGAGCGTACTTTATATGATATGGCGGATCTTTCGAACAGAATAGAATAGAATTGAGTAGTGTAGAACAGAAAAGTACTTATTGGCGCAGGATCGGACAAAAAGGCTGGTGATAAGCAGGACATGTCTCAATTGTCGAGTCCAGCTGTTCTCATTTTCATTTACACATTTTCATTCATCTCGGTAGCATTCATGCATGTGGCTCATCCACATCCTTTTTTTTTAGCTTCTTATTCTGCACGCGTATGTTAGTGAGTGGAACATAAGTAGCCAAAGCTTCAAATGCTGGCAGATCCGTGGGATATCCACCATTCTAGTTTGATGATATTTGGGGATCTTGCAGTATCAGCGGGTTGATGTTGCTCCGATGGAAGATCATTTTAAAGTCTTTATGACAATGAAGGTCAAAAACTAATCAACTGTTATCTACTCTCTCAATGATGCACTGCATTCTGCCATACCAGAGAGCCAGATGGCATAGCGTTTGACGCACGCCTTAATCCTACTACCAAAGTGACTGGCAACACAGAATAGCAGATTTCACGGCAGCAGGACCTTACGGATTCAGTCAAATTATGGTGGTGGCAAATTGTAAATTCCAAATCACCTATTAAGAGACCAGCCAAACGATTCAAACGAGCTTTCAAGTCTCAGGATTTATCTTTATTTCTTGCACTAGCATGGACGGTGGTATCACTTAGAATCAACAGGGAGTTTTGCAACATTAGTAAACCAAGTTCCCCTTTATCAGCGCATCACAAAGTTAATCTTCTTATCCTTACAAAAGCCGTATTGAACAGCTTACGTACTAAGAAGCACGAAGGTTTCATGAATTCCAAGAGAAAGAAATTCACATACTTTTATGTAGCAGGCATTACTTTCCGCGAACTTTCAAAAATGCTGCAGCTCACTTTTGGCATTCGTGTAGTAACCCATTGAAATTCTAGTTACTGCGATCTTGAATTCTTCATTCCTTCTATTGTTGCATTGATTCCTTCAAGCGTTTTCTATGGTGAGCTAATCGGATAGATAATGATTCCGTGCTTCTTGGATGGTACATGTTGACTAACTTGCGTTCGTCTTCTCTTACAAAGCTTCACAGTAACCAACAGATGTTTTTCTGATCATGGACAAGTGTGTCATGCTCTGAAGTTAAGTTTTGTTGAACTTGATTGTACTTTCCTACTTTGTATCTCAAAGTATTCGAAGCTTTTTTTTAATGCTTTGTTTGTTTAGGTGATCAAAATCGCATGCTAAAAAAGCTTTTGGGTCTCGTCGCACATCTTGCTAATCCGCCGGCTTGCCCATGAGGTGTGCGTCTCTGACAGGCCTTGTTATCAAGGTGGCCTAGGTTCAGCTTCTTAATCGGCAACCGGCAATTTTCTGATTCGATTTCTACAATCCTATGACGTTCCATGCGGTGTCAAGATAGAAGATCCTCTTATCGCTCGTGCGACTTTCAAGGGCAAATCCTTCTCTAGTACCAAGTCACTTAACAAATCAAATACATCAAAGCACCAGAGCAAAATAGAGCTCCAATTACGCACATACGCAAGTCAATCTCAACGAACGTACTAAAGCAGCATTAAAAAAAAAAAACTGGAGTCACGTTTTTCTAAGCCCGGCATTTGATAGATTTCCCTTACTTTCTTAAGTCTTTCTAGAATTCGAATCAAGACTCAAGACTCAAGACTCAAGATCTTTTTACTCAATAAATGCGATCAAAAATTAGGAAGTACCACCATCATTGACAATATATTAAACTATCTCCACAAGCAGCTAGATGGAGAAAAAATATAGTGATATATGCATTTATGTGAGGAGGCGTCCTCGTAGCCAGGGCTAATCAGGTCGAAGACGCCACCTCATCGTAAAGCTCGTAAACAGTACTGTACATTCTCGGATAGAGCAGTAGGAAATTGTGGAAGAGCAGGACGAAATAGTATCGCAGTTAAGTCCGGGATGGGAACAATAGAAATTGGGCATGACAAAACAAAAAATAGAGCTGAATTGGGAATTCCAAGACGGAATGGCAAAGCATTGGGGAGAAATATGATACTTGCACGGAGTGGCTCAATCAGGGAAAATTTTTACTCAGCTGATGCTCTACTAAAATCAAGTCCGTATCACAGCTCAATGTAATAAGCAAAGAATGTCGGAAAATTTATAAAAATAAGGACAGAAATAAATGCAAAGCAACCAACAATGGTTAGGCAACGACATTTGGGCATTAACAGCCAAAATTGTGCATGCTGTCTACGTGCAGAGAGTTGCAAACTATGTGGTGCATTTCTTTGATTGTAGCTAAGAGTATTTGCCGCAAAGCGTAACATTGCATAGTTTCGACATTATAGCAATCTGGTTATACAGGGCCAGCCAGACTGCATCTACAACGTGGCCAACATCTCTTACCTATCATTTCAATCTTTAAAAATTGGTTTGCGTGCCGCAGAAAACGTCAAGGTTTGTCGAAGCCTACAGTAGATTGTCAAGCCGGCATGCGATTTCGTACACAATTTCGAACGTGATCTGATCGAATGTCGGATTGCCATTTCGAATGTACTATCCAATGTCCCTTTCCAGCATGATTTCGAATATAATTTTAGAACGCAATTTTGCATGAAGCTTTCGCATGCAATTTTGCTTTCAATTTCATTAAATTTAAGACATTCGATGGCCATGTTCAATTGTCACAACGCTTGAGTCAAGTTGCCGTTACAACTTCAGGGGAAATTTACGACTGAATCTCATACGAGATCGCTTTATCCGTAGAAAGAGGGAGAAATCTCCTTCTGCTTGCCTACTTGCAGGTCACCGCAGAGTCTATTTGTCAAACTTTGCAAGTGCCTGCCAACAATATCTGAAGTTAACGGATGTTCAATAATTATAACTAAAGGTCCGACCTCACACCTGAACATCTATTAGCAACGCAACCTTAAGCCTCTGCAAATCACAAGCAACAAATTTTTTATGATGCTTAAGCATGATGGCTGAAGTCAGTAATACTATATCTTGCTGATGGCTGATCAAATACAGCAGTGAGGGCTTGAAATTCACTGGTGGTGCAAGCGCCGATAAAAGGGACAGCGCGCATATTTGCAATGTGAATCACCTACATCCGCCTGTCTTAGAAGGATTAGCATGACCTAGTAATTACGGAGAGGTTAACATTTCTCTACATCACTCACAAGACACCGTGTTCTTTGCTTATGTTGACCGTATAGCTTTGCGTAATTTATTAGCCATCCGTTGTTAAGATGCAGTTAAATTGAGCAAAGATGTTCTGTATTTCCGTTTAAATCTCGGGAATCTGCAAGGGTTAGAGGCTCCTCAACAAGAAGAAATGTTTATTTGGTCGTCTTAATTTTTTCTGTACTGGACGGGGAATGTTTGTTTGAAATCTAGCTTGCGCATTATAATTATCCTGATTGCGCAGACCATTATAAAGTCAATGGTTTTTATTGCATTCAGATTAATTCCCTCTTAATCTTAAGGGCTTTATTCACTGGGTTTTAACTGGCATGTGTTTGTGTATCCGTTGACGTGTTAGATTTTATCGATCAAATCGCAAAGGTGAATTATTTTCTCTTCTTTTTAGAGACATTTGTTTCATGATTAGAGTTCGCCATTCATCCAGGGAAAAATGTCAACAGAAGCATTGTTGGAAGATAGCATTTCATACACATGAAGCCAGCAAGATTTTGTTCAAAGAAGCTTTTCGCTAGGATTAAAATAGGTCATCAAATAAAAATTGTTAAATATTTACAATAAAAATAATTCTTTTCAAATAATTTTTTAAAGAAGTGATCAAGGACGCGTAAAGAACGCAATGCTGTCATATCTTCCACAGTTCTCATCAAGATGAAATTTTTTAAGCATAAATTATAGGTGGAGTGTTATTGTTGCCATAAAGTCCCAGCATAAAAATTTGAACAAAGTGCTAAGCTGTCCACTGAGGTGCGAGACAATAACAGTTTTAGAATGCTCTTGTATGCTTTGTCAAACTGAAGTAACACCTCAAAGTACTTTCCCATTTCTAACTTTCATATATCTGGAACTAAGCATGGAAGCATGGAAGCATGTATGAACTCCGCCAGTTAGCTTCCAGGGACTCCCAGTCCCAAGCCCGGATAAAGGAGGATGGTTTGCGACTTCTGGCATAAGCCTGTAAAAGCCCCGTCGAATCTACATGGCTCACTGGCCATGAAGCACCAACAGTTGCGATGGACCATAAGACCAACAATATTGAGGAAACCAAACACAAGTAATAAAAGACGTACACACACAAACGCACACACACACGCACGCACATACACAAACACTAATGAAGTCATTAGACCAACAGGGGCGATGGGCCATTCACGACCTAATCGTCGCTAAGAAATGAAGAAGAAGAAGAAGAAGAAGCATGGAACCAGAGGCCTGTCACTGCAACGGACAAGAGCAATCATTGTTACGATTGCTACAATGCAAGCGATTAGGACCTTCACAACTGAATTTCTGCCCCCAGTAATGGAAAGAGCGGTTCTTAAAATAAGAGAAAGCATTCGTCTTACCTGATCGTGCTTTCGAACTAAAGTTCAGAAATAAGCTGCCCTCACTCCCTTTTACTTTGCCTAGTATACAGCTTTCCACTTCACAGTAAAGGACAGATTTGAAATCGAGCATTCTGTCAATGCTGCAATAAAGCCAAGTCGATTTTAGCCACATCAAAAAGTCCTGCACCATAAACACTTGCCCTTTCGGAAGCCCATTTGACGTAATGTAGAAAATATTACGTCATTTTACCCAAAACGACGCCAATTTTGTGTTTAAGATGTCTATTGAGCTGAAGATTCTCATTATAAGAAGTTGTGTTGCTGAAGAAGTGTTTCATAAGAAAGACTTCCGTTTTAAGAAGTAAAGATGGATTGGAATGCGAACTTGATGAAGACCAAGCTTGAGCTGGTCGAATTCATCAATCGGTTGCCACCTAATTTCAAGCCCCCAGAGAAGAGCTTTTATGAGCTCTCGAAAGATTCGAAGGTAGAGATGGAGATATCCAAGAAGTTTGCAAATGGTGAAGCGCTTACGGATTTGGATAATCTGCGTAAGGAACTTGCAAAACAGGTATTGAACAAGTTCTGTTTGTGTGGTCTTCAAGTAAATGGCTCTTTAACCTAACGGTTCATTTGCTGATTATACTCCTAATTGTATATTCCTTCACAAAGGTTTAGTTTTGCATTTTGCAAGCAATCGTTTGCGCGAATCTGGTTGATAATTGGCCTTCGGTTTAAAAATGAACCAGCATTCAATTGAAAGCCATGGTTCCAGTAACAGTGCTGATGCTAATTTAAATATTTGTATATTACTTCAATATTTTTAATTACAATATATTTTTTTAATGTTGTTGTATTTATTATTGTTGCTGATAATAGTAATATTATTATTTAAATAATTAAATAATTGCAATGATCATTAAATTGATTTTAAATTTGCGATGACTTTTTTCCTTTTCGATAGGTTCATGGATGCCAAATTGAATGGCCCAGCTTCAAAGAATTTAAGAAGTTGATGCGTAAGCGTGAGAAGCGATCGTTTCCATCAGTTGCTGACTTCGTGAGAGGATTCCCTCTTCAGTTTCGACGACGGAAGGCGCATGTTTGCTTAGACGAACCACGCCCTGCAGAGGAACCACGCCCAGCTGACGAGCCACGCCCAGCTGGCTCATCTGCGAGCAATGCGTCTCCAAGGTTGCACAGATGTGGTGAAAGAAAAGCAGCAAACCATTTCTTCAGCGCTTGCTTCAGGTCGAGCCTGAATAGATAGCTGCTGATGCAAGGATATGTTTATGTTTGCGTGGCACATAGTTAGATGTTTGTAAATACATGCTTTCGTTCGTGATTAACATGGATTTCTTTGCCTTAAGTTTAGTGTTGTTCTTCACTTGAGCGCATCTCTTATTACTAGGGGTGTTTGTACAGGGGCAAGGAATGCTGAAATGCAAATTATTTTGATATAATAAGGATATCTAGCGCCGCCAGTTTTCTGACGACCGAGCTAAAGCCGAATCTTGAATGAAAAGGAAACCTCGTTTATTGAAGAAACGCTTTGCCAATTATGAATTAGTGACATGTCGACGCATAGCCAAACTGGCAAATATTGGGCTTGAAGTTATCAAGTTTACCAAATGCGTAGTAGGAAGTTCAGCAGAAATCCTATCACTCTCAACTATTGTATGATAGATGCATAGGTAAATGCATAGACAGATAGATAGATAGATAGATAGATAGATAGATAGATAGATAGATAGATAGATAGATAGATAGATAGATAGA
>QQSS02235280.1:0-10038 GCA_003687565.2 Craspedacusta sowerbii | reverse complement strand
TGTATGTATGTATGTATGTATGTATGTATGTATGTATGTATGTATGTATGTATGTATGTATGTATGTATGTACGTTTTTAGATATGTATATATCTATGTTAATGAGGCAGTTGGCGTGGCAGCACAATACATTGAAACTCTTTTTATGCATCAACGCTCAAGTCGTAAGAACCGAATATGTTTAAACAAAAGGATGCCAGGATATATTCTGTTCAAAGAAAATTAATGCAAATTCTATGTATATTTCGCTCATTGACCAACTATGGATTTTAAAAAGTGTGTAGATTCTAATGAACTTTCGTCGCTTGCCGTCCAGGACACTTGGGATTCACTATAAATGCCTACAGGTAAGACTGGCGCCGAAGTTGCCCTTTGAATTGAAAATAGTTCCGTACATACAGCCTTGTTGGCGGCCGATGGGTCGCTGGTGCTGTATCCTCGTTTTAAGTTTTTACGGGGTCCGCCACGACTTTTGAAAGACCCAGGAGGATCAGTTTCGGCGGAAATGAAGCTCGTAATGCCAAAGTGGTCTGTGTTGGTTTTTTGACTCTGTTTTGATGGTTCGGAGTCGACGCGGATCTCTATTAAAGATTCGACAGGAGCAGGAGACGACAATACATTGATCGATATGCTGCCACCAGGTAAGTTCTGAGGCTCGTCTGCAGTTTCCGCAAAAGTCCAGACGTCCATGTCAGGAGTGGCCTCAGAAAATGTGAAGTAATCGCCACATGGTGACCGTTGAAATGACCCTAAAGCGTATTGACTACCCTTGCTGCCCTCGCTCCTGGCGTTGCTCTCCGTACTTGACGTGGATCTTGCCTCCAAGTTCGAGGCGGAGTTTGAGTCACGAGGGTTCGAGCGATCACCATCATAATCCATCTCAGTCTGGGACTGAGAACTACTTGTTAACTTAGCAAACGCTCCGAAGTTTTTATTGAACTCATTAACCTGGTATAATTTGCTTTCGTGGTCAGAGATATCTGACAATGAATCATTTTGTCTCCCTTTTCTCCTTCTGCACAGTAATGAACTGTGAACGGATTCTAACGAAAACGCATTCTCGTAGCTTTTTTGCGATGCATCCACACTTATGCGGACGTTGTCACTACCGTTGATGCCAGCAATCTCTCCGGCAGGAATGGATTCAGGACCTGAAATTCTGGCCTTTCTTTCCGTCTTTTGGTCTTCTTTATGAGCCAGGACGTTTTCTAGCCGTCTGGACACTTCCAACAAAGAAGCTGACAATCCCGGAGACTTAGTCCCATTGATTTCGCTTGAACGGACCGTGCTTCTGTAACTCAAACTGGAGCTCATCGCTGCCGGGGTAGAAACCTCTGATTTTTCGGCTTGATATAGCTGATTTTGTCTACTCTTTTGTAAGATTCGTTTGTCCACAATCTCGTTAGGATGGCTGACCATGCATATGGCATTACGTCTTCCCATGCGACCAGAACTTACCAATAGTCTGGGTGATGCTGACGAGCTATTTGGTGTATTAAGGACACTTGTATCCAATGCAGAGGAACTTGCTGTGTACCCATCCAAAGTGAGAGGAGATGATTCTGAGAGAGGAGAAGATGATGTGCTCCATTGGAACGTGCATGTGCTTGGAGTCAGGAAACTTCTGTCGTAGGTAAATTCGGTTTGCCTATTGCAGACATCGACCACATTACCAGTTATTTGGGGAGAGAAACTAAACACAGTGTCGGACGCACTACTATCAGCAGTCACAGACGATTGATCGCTATTCTGTCGGGACGGAGGCAAAATATTGATAAATATATTTTTTGAATTATTAATCTCCTTCGATGTCTGTGCACCGATAGAGTTTTTCTTGCTGTCACTTCTGCTTATAGGACTGGGCAGATTCGTAATAATCAACGGAGCATGCGTTGACGAATTTATAGGAGATCCACAGAAGCTATTGCGAGCGCTGATGCGTTGAATGGTCATGGGCTTGGGGGAAGACGGATTGCTGGCCATAGGTGACAAATGATTTGGGCTGCAATTGCCTTGCTGTGCGAAACGACGATACGACGGAGACGTAGGTGTTGGGGGAGATATCGGATAATTGCTGCGCGATAATACGGAGATGATAGATGATCGATGGGTAACCTCCGCACTGAACCATGGCTGTAGAAATCCAATAATCCTTCGATTTTTGCGGTTCAGGTCTCCGCGGCGCTTGTCGCTACATCTTAGCTTCGCTTGAGCGTGCGAGTAGTACAGGGAAAAATTGCTTACCACGACCGGAACTGGCAATGCAATCACCAGCACACCACACAAGGCACATAGCGTTCCCACTAACTTCCCGAGCAAGGTTTTCGGTACAACATCGCCGTAGCCTATTGTTGTCATGGTTACTATGCTCCACCAAAAGGACGATGGGATTGAGGGAAACATAGCTCCGTTTTCATCTTTCTCCGCGTAGAAAACCAAACTCGAGAAAATGACCACGCCTATTGATAAGAAGAAGACCAACAGAAAAAGCTCACGACAACTCGACTTCAGCGTGTGACCGAGAATCTGCAGACCGTACGAGTGACGGGATAGCTTGAAGATGCGGAAAACCCGGATGAGTCGGATGACCCTCAGGATTACAATGGTCTTCACGTTGCTAGACAATCCCAGCACTATGAAGTATGGAAGAATGGCGCAAAGATCAATCCAATTCATTAAGTTCATGACAAACTCAGGTTTGCTCGGACATGAGGCAAGGCGAGCCAGAAACTCAATGGTAAACCAAATCACGCACGTGGTCTCGATGGAGTTGAGCAGAGCGAACTGGATCGACGACTGGTCCTCAAAATACGGCATTGTTTCTGCGCAGAATGTGCTCACAGATACCACGATAAAGAAAATTGATAAAAAGCCAGCAATCTAGAACAAGAAATTCAAATAATTAGGATATTAAAATTCCACATTATCACGCCTTGACCTTCCTTTACAAGAATTCTGGTATAACCTTGCAGATGACAGCTTCGTCGAACGCATGCTGGGTTGTCAACATAAATAGATCAAGCGCTCTAAGACTTATATTTGCTTTGTTGAAGCTCCAAGTTTCTTACAAGGTATGTAATTTGATAGATGTAATAAGAATTTCAAAGTATTGATAACGGTAAAGATCTGGTTGTACTCAATAGGCTTTTGTTCTGGCTAAATATCAAAAGCATCTCATGAAACTATTTCTTACCTGTGCTACGTTGGAGGAATGTGGCTCTTCCAGGAGGGACCAAAGTTGTGACTGTAGTTTTTTCAACTTCTTAAAAATGAGAGAGAATCGTTGATGGTCTTGCCTGTCAGGAATTTCGTGACTTTCTATATTGACCGGCGGTACTTGAAGCGACGACTCAGTTACATCATCAACTCCCTCTAAGCTTTGCAAGTTTAACTCGGCGTCCTGGTTTTTCTTAAAGTTCATCCAACAACATGAGTCTAGAGATAGGTATATTACGGCAATTAGGTATATTAAGCATGCAGAATCATTGCATGTTTCCAAAAGTTATGAGGCACGATCTATGTGTTTGAAAGTCCTGGTAAGAAAAATAGCTCGGTTTAAAGCTCAAGAAATTTTCTGGACAAAGGTTTGGCTCTAGCAACTACGATGAAAGCAAGGCTTTACAGATTGTACGTACGATTCAAGGTTTGGCCCTCCAATATAAATATTTCCTCTAAGATGACTACACAATATAAAAATCACAGAAAAACAAAATAAAAATATATATGATCAAATATAAATATATATATATATATATATATATATATATATATATATATATATATATATATACATATACATATAAGTATGTATATATGTGTATATGCATATATATATATATATCCCGTTGAATAAAACCAAGTTAAATATATGTCAATGCTTATCATAACTAACATTACTTCTTAAAATTTAAGTAATGCTTTTGTTTGCCAATGAATGCTTTCTCAAATGGTCTAGATCCGTAGTTGAGTATTAATTTACCTGTCATGCCTTTACTGCCTGTTAACTAGAAGTAAATAGAACACTGCACAGAAAGAGCTTTATCATTTCAATTAAGATTAAGTGCGACCACGGCATCAGCAGCAGAAGTGGTGAAAGGATGGCTGGCAGGGTGGACATGGCATGACCATGGATTAACCATCGAAATACCTTTTGGCAAAGATATAAGGTGGAAGGCGAAGGCTAAACATTTGTGCAAGACTAGATATAGTCTTATCTCAAGACACCCAAAGAAGCTTTTGACGCTTGCACTGTTATTCAGCGCAACTGCACCTTCTAATCGCGTAATCATGAACAGTTGCTCGGGTTCGAATATGGAGCATTCGCCCATACATTGTAATATTGCATATGTAATTGGCAACCATGGTTGCGGGCATGCATATTTTATAGCAAAAGCCCATGACCTCATCTCAACCTACGATATTTTATCCCAGAAAAACCTAGCCCAGGCCACATATCCTACATCAATTCACACAAGATTTTCTCCATGGTCAGTGCACGAGATTAAACACAAGCTTTGACGGCAGCAAGGGCTAATAAACAAAGTCAGACGACACTGTGGGCTAACAAGCATGCTGCATCAAATTGACCTCAAGCAATAGCGAAAATGTTTGCAACTCCCACCCGCCAAGATTGCGTTGGGGTATCTAAATCGTTCACGCCCTCAGTTTAAGGTGCAAAGTTATAAAGCTGCACCATACTCGGAAATATGGAAATAATTTTACTTATTCGTAAAACATAACCAGGAAAGTGCTTAAAAAATCGACCAAATAAAGAATGTTGAGGGTACATTTGCACTCACATATGCACCATCGATCATAGTCAATCTCCATCAATCACGGATACACCATCGTATCGTCAAAGTGAAGGCTGCGGTGGAAGACAATTGGGCGCATATCCTCTAAGTAATACCACAAGTCTTCAACTATGAGGATGCACGGTCACATTAACTGTTAATAATGTTGTACTGGTTCACAGTTAATTCTTCTCTTGGTCAACAGGAGCGTGACGTGTGGCCACGTGTGTCCCTATTTCATGAGCAGTTCTATTCTTTACCTGTATTTAATTGCGTGAAGGGTTTTGTATAAATCTACGAGCAAAATGTATATTTTCGGAAACTGTTGCTGTAAAATCTACAAAAATAATCGTTAACAAGACCTTCGTGCCTACCTTCAACCACCTATATTTTCTTCATCAGCTCTTCCTTAAACAATGAACGTAACACGTAATAGTGCCCTATTGAGTTGAAGTCAAAAGAGGCCAGGAAATGACAGCTATGTCATATTATGAAACTGTGCAAAACACATGTAGAATTCCTCCGGCGACCCGGGTTCGGTTCCCATTCACGTCACTGATGAGCCCCACATAGGGCGAAACGCGTCCGAGTTGGGGGGAATGGAGGAAATGGTGAAGTTCTTAACTTGGCCGATTTTATTATTGTTATTATTATTGTTATATTATTATTATTATTATTATTATATATATATTCTCCGGCGACCAGGGTTCGGTTCCCATGCACGTCACTGATGAGCCCCACATAGGGCGAAGCGCGTCTGGTGGTGAGGGAATGGAGGAACTGGTGAATTTCTTAACTTGGCCGATTTCAAAATGTATGTGCTCGAGTGATATGAGCCTCTCTGTACGGTATTCGGTGAGCTTTTCAACTCATCGAGCATTGTAAGCTAATTGCCCTTGCTTAGGTGCTGTAATCACGTTTTCGCTGTAACGAAAGAAAGGGTGTCTAACCCCAATAAAACGGTTTATTTGGAGTCAGAACTCTGCAAATAGACTAGAGACGGATATAAACGACTATGACATACGACATAAGTTTGACCAGACTTGTGATCGTATTTTTATCATAAGGATCTGAAAGATGGTCACAGTTGTACTGTGAACTCAACTTTTTTGTCGTGACTCCTGTAAAGGTGATTCGGTTTGTTGTGTCAGGCCAGCTACAATTGCCGTCCGTGAAACAACGCCTATGCGACGCCACAGCCGAGTGAGAAAAGTGTGAAACAACCATTGCGTTAGCTAGTGGAGATGAACGCAAAGTTATTGCAGTACGTATCTTTGTTTCCTTCCGCGTATAGCGCAGCTGGCCATGCTCAAGTGATTTGGGGGCAGGTTGTTGAAACTGTGACGATCTAGTGCAACCGTGCACTTGAGAGCTTATATTCTCGTGAGATCTCGAGATCTCCAGGGGTTTTAGAGATCTTTATGGGACTCCAAGCAGTTGCTTGGCCAGTTAAGACTCCAACCAAAGGTCCCTTACGACTCACTCAGACGCGACGAAACGCACGTAAGGCTAGCCATTCGATTATTGTTTCTGAATCCATAAAATTGTCGCCACCATGGAGCTCAGTGTGGTCTCCCTGTGTGTTGCCTCAGTAATTGCAGGAGGCATTAAAATTTACCTAGAGCAAAGGACATGGCAGTACCGAATGTCGAGATGCATACATAGTTATATTGCAGTCTCGAGATAAGGACACAAGTAGTGATTCTCTGGCACTATGTTACTGTTATTAGATAAAAAACGTTTCAGGTACTCAAGTCCTTATGCCAAGTTCAATTTTCTCATTAAACTTTGTTAAATTTGGTCTACATTACATCACATTTCCTGAAGCATAATAGTATTGCGAAATATGGGTGCTGACTGTGCCAGTAATTGAGTTATTTGCAAATCTGAATATTTTATGTCAAAGACGGGATGGCTGTTATAGTTTTTTGGGATGATTCTAAATTCGGAAATGAAATAATAAATTCATTATATAAATATATTTTATATTAAAAACCACTCACCTATTTCAAGTTCGTCGATTCCCCAAAATTGCAGCTCTTCTTGAAACAGAGCACTGCATATCTCTGGCGGGCAGTGCAGCTTTCCGGTCCTGTAGAAGTTTAGAATATATGGAAACAGCAGTGGATTTCGGTCGAAAAAGTATTCGCCTTTTGCAGCATCGTATTCAGGGCTTTGCACATTTTTTTCCACAACCCAATGTAGGCGAGTGTCTGGAGCTGATCTGATATTTGAGGCTAGTGTCTCATGTCGGAAGCCACCAACGTTTATGATGACCCTTTCATCTGAGTCCACTCTGCGATGGTCCTTTGAAACCGACTTTTCTTCCATCTGTCGAGAGTTGTTGCTCGTCATATCAACGATCTATTTCTAGCAATAAAACGTTTTTTTACGGTAGATTTCATTCAGAATTACTAATTAACCTAAGGTTTGTTGACGCACATGATATCTTAAATTAAAATATTGGAATAAATATTGGTAGCAAGGTATACTTTGCCATCCAAAACTAATCAGAGGAGAACATTCTAGAAAATATGTCAACTCCCTAACTGTGTTGGCCTTAAAAGTTAAATTTGCTTTTTACCAAGGAAAGCGCGACCGCAAAATGTCACGATTGAATCCTTTTAATAAAGTTACGAGTTGATCATACTGTATTTGACGAGCATATAAGCGCACACGCGTTTGCACTCACCATCGCAAGTTTGTACAAGCGTATTTCGGTTATTACTCCGCGCTACATACCTACACGAATTATTGCACATAGCCACAACAGACCTTCGTAAAAATCAGCATTTCCACTTTTTCAGTAGTTAACTTTAGCTAAAAGCTGTGCTGAATTATTAATGAGCAGGAGGAATATCCATCAGCGTTCTGACTACGGCGTTTCTAAGGCAAAAAATACTCCTTCCAGCTTAAAGTTTGGAAGTACTTTAAGACACGCTATTGCCTTTTGGCTATTATTCTTTAATAAACCAACAATTGGCGCACGCTGTTTTAACAATAGATTGCGAACCCGATTTATGCAGATGTTCTTAGAGAGTAAGAAACACAAAGGATACGCAGAAGAAGCATTCTTACAATTGCACATGGAGACTAGTCCTACGGCTTGATCAGTGGGAGCTTATGCAATCTGCCAATCAACTAGTCAGAAAAATCGTGTACTCCCTTCTTAGGAAATTGAAAGGCGTCACACATATGCCGACCAACAGGGTGAGTCTCCACATGCCGGTTGGCACGCAACCAGCGTACATGACATTTGTTTGGTCCCAGTCTGATTGGCAAACCTGGTTATCAATACCGGACGAGCAGCGGGACGTCTTCATCTCTTGCCATGGTATTGAAGAAGAGTGTCTCCTGGTATCAGGGTACAGCTTGATGACAGATCCACGGTGGTCAGAACATCCACCAGTGGTCCGAGCCTCCCTTTGTGAGCTCTAACAAAGTTCTTCATCTTCCTGGGAGGCTCTCTAGAGTCCTGACGACGCATTTGCTGTCACTGGCGATACTGGACGACGTATCCGGGGAAAGTCTTGCCTCTTCAAATGCAAAAAACCAACTCAAACCAACTAACCAGCACACATGTATGTATTTTTCACAGATATTTATATTTTGGTATACCCGACGTACTTGCATCCGTGACCGTTTTTGTTGCGAGTTCATACATACGTAAACTAGCGGCTTCGAGTCTCCCGGCCAAGAGACTCGTCAGAGACCTTTGGTTGGAGAACTTAACTGGCCAAGCAATAGGCGAAGCATACAGGACGCGCAGCGGACCTATCTGACGCATTTTATTCCACACAGCGTTGGCCTCTTGTAGTAGTATTCTCGAACCTGAAAACTAAAGCGGTAACAGCAAAGAAAAGTTTCCTTATCAACATATTTTGATGACTTCATCACGCACACAGCGCGATATCCGAACGCGCAAAGCTACAATGAAGTACCGGAATGAAGCCTGGAAGAGCATTTTAAGGTTTCTAGGCATTTCAAGGCATTTTGCGTGCGAGCTCCACATTTAGTTATATAATGACGCAGATAAATAGAATTCCCCGTATTTTTAGTATGGCTTCAGAACTGTTGACCAGGCCAGCTCCTCAGGCGTTCAAAAAAGTCGGACTTGGTACTCCTAGACTGTGGATAAACGCGCTGGTACAGCAGGCAAAAACACTGCCCAGGCTTTAAACCAGATCCAGCCGAATCAGAAAAGCAAATTCATAAAATAAATGTTGTTTCGGAAATTTTCTGCGGAATGCCTTTTAGATAAGCTTTTGCAGCGGTCTACTGCTTCTAGCTGCCATTGCCAATCTCTCTCTCACACACACACACGCAAACACTCTCTTTTATTCTCTCTCTCACCCTCTCTCTCTCTATGCAGCTCTCTCTGCTGCCTGTCTATCTGCCTGTCTGTCTGCCTGTCTGTCTGTCTGTCTTTCTGTCTGTCTGTCTGTCTGTCTGTCTGTCTGTCTGTCTTTCTGTCTTTGCTCTATATCTTTCTATCAAGAAAAAATGAAAATAGAGTTTGCAGCCCTTAAAACGCTTTTGATTCCTTTCTAAAGTGTCTAGTACTTGGTATCAGAAATGACAAGCATCAAAATGTCTCCTGCTTTACACTCTCGCCATAATCTAAGTACCAACATATCCAAATATTTCCCTGCATCAAATATTTGTCAATAGGAGACGAATGGTCACATATTTTACGAGATGTGGTAGGCAACCAATCAGATCATTTTTCGGCAGTATGGTTACGGACCGATGGGTTTATAAATGATGTGTAATAACAGTTTGCTTAACCAATAAAAAGTTGCAGTGAGAGTAATAGATTAAGCGGACAATTTCATACGATGCCAGCATAAAACGTTACAGAAACTATTAAGGAAATTCTTTGCATGCCATCTCAATTTACCCATAGACTTCATGAAATGTTTGTACTGCTAAATCTCACTAACGAAGACTGCGCCAGACAAGCTAAGCCACATGATCTTTTCGTCATAATTAATACTAACACCATGGATTCTACCATGATGGGCCGAGAAGAAGACCCTTTCAAAAAAACGCTTGCTAGACTTTAACGATCCAAGGCCGAAACTGATCAAAGGGCTTCATAACGGTGCCTATTGCCTATGTAATGATTTGCGAAGAGGAAATTGGCATGCCTGACTATCTATCTATCCGTTTATCTATCTATCTATCTATCTATCTATCTATCTATCTATCTATCTATCTATCTATCTATCTATCTATCTATCTA
>QQSS02235269.1:0-10038 GCA_003687565.2 Craspedacusta sowerbii | reverse complement strand
TTTTATAAGGGTGGAGGTGTGTGGTGATCACGCCGTCGACGCATGACGCGACAGTAATCATCGCTAATTATGCGCACGTGCTTTAGTATTATTGTATTCTTAATGTGTGGATGGAATCGAGTTTGGCATGAGACAGGTCGGACGTGTTTTCTTGGCTAGTTGTCGTCTTCCGAATATCTGTATTTATCTGTTATCTGTTATCGAATATCTGTTATTCAGAAGTTATGCAGCACTCTTTCGTATCTTTTCATTGTCTTGAAAGTAAGGTACTATGTGAACCTTTGGGCTTTCTTAGCCCAATACTAGTACCACTCAAATGTGACTTCGGAGAAAGATGCAAGGCGAACATTCTTTGTAATTGTCAGCTTCCAGAACGAATAGGTGATGTCGTGAGGGTTTCGTTATGGGACCTGCATAGGGTTGAGCAAATGGAGTTTTCTGGGTACTGCTTTACCTGTGACAGGTGTTGTGCAACGTCTTCCCAGTTCATTGATATCTCAGGCGTTAATGATTCGGTGATCGCAAGTTCATTTAATGTGCCGAGGCTCACGTCGCAGTTAGGTAATAAGAACCTTGTTCAACGTGCCACTACTTGGCTCCACCCTCTCGTGTGTGCATTGCGCAATACTTATATCTGGGCATACATTGACTACATTGCTTTACGTTTCAACAAAGAAACTCGTCGGTGAGTTGGGCAAGCTGCAGTAACAGCTTTTACTTATAGAAGACTGTAATTAGTAGTATTTGTAAAGAAAGAACGTAGTAGCAATAAAAACAACAAAACCAGAAGGCACGACAACGATTGATGTGGAGACGTGAAGGAAGAGCGAAGGATATTTATAAAAGCTACGTTATTGTTTAAAAAAAAAAACAGTTCTCTTCCCGTGTCAAGGAGGACGCGCTACATTCGGTGAAGTCTAAGTAAGTTCTAGCATTGCTCAATCTTAGTTTTTGAACGTCTAGGTACATCTAAGGTTGCGTGGCAAGGAAGTTTGGGTAACCAATTCCACTAGATAGGCTGCGCGAGTTTGTGTGTGTTAGCGATAATTGGAGAGGGGGGTAGATTGTCGTCACAACATCCTGTACCAAAAATATTCTAAACTGTAAGAAGCCCATTGATATTTATAACCGACGCCCATCCTCCATCAGCTGACGTCCAGCGTCCAACATTAGCCGACGTCCAGCCTCCATCAGCCGACGTCCAGCTTTCAACATTTCCAACGTCCAGCCTCCATCAGCTGACGTCCAGTGCCCAACATCAGCCGACGCCCATCCTCCATCAGCTGACGTCCAGCTTCCAACATCAGCCGACGTCCAGCCTCCATCAGCTGACATCCAGTGTCCAGCATCAGCTGACGTCCAGCTTCCAGCATCAGCCTACGACCAGCTTCCAGCATCAGCCGACGTCCAGCGTCCAACATCGCCGACGTCCAGCCTCCATCAGCCGACGTCCAGCTTCCTGTAGGTGAAGTAGCAGTAGGTGTTCCCGTCACCTTCATCCGATGGCTGCGCAGCTTTCTCTCATAATGCCGTGCTGTAGTCCGTCTACAAAACACCTAGAGCCACAGTGTCCGACTGGTGCAAGGTCTACCACAAGATTCAGTGTCAGCGGCCTTACTATTTTTATACTACATGAACAACCTAGGAGACACCCTACCAGGAGATGTTGCGCCCGTCATGTTCACTGATGACGTTTCCATCCTTGGGGTGAATGCTGACAAGCAAGCTGCTGAAGCATCGGTACAGCAAGCCGTCAAAGTGATTGTCGAATGGAGTAAAACGCTCAGGCTAAAGCTTAACCCCAACAAGAGCGAAGGCACCTTTTTTCTCCTCATGGACCAACGACGCTGCTTGTACGCCGAAGCTTTGCATTGAAGACGTCCCCATTAGATTCAATCCTCACTCGCTTTTACTGGGCATCAAGCTTGACCGAACGCTGTCGTTAAATGTTCACGTTGAAGATCTCGTGACAAAAGCTACGCAAGCACTACGTATGCTGCAAGCAGTTGGGAATTCAAAATGGGGCTGACATCCAAAAAACGTCTGGAAGACATTCTTTGCTCTTATTCGAAGTCATTTGGATCATGCAACTTCTGTGTGGCAACCTTGGCTCTCCACAACAATTATGGATCGGTTAGATAGCATTCAAAGCAAACACTGGCGGATCATTACAGTACAGCTATTATGTACGCCACTGGAACCTCTTCAAGCAGAAAAAAACACTCAGATTTATCATACCCACAGCAAACAGTTGTCCATCATAGCCATGGAAAAAGCGATCAGAAGCAGTTGGTGATACGACTGAGCAAAGGTCCATTTGTTTTAGGGCATGTGAACTAGGTGATGATCTCGCAAGGTTGATTGGTGTGGATATCAGTGAACAAGAACGCTCTTTATGGATTTCTTAAGGTTTACTGTATTGCCAACATCACAATGGTCCCTTACACATCGATGCGGAAAGATGGTACAGTCAGAAGATGGTGCGCAATCAATGTTTAATCGTATACACACCTAGACAGTGAAGCTGCCTGTACGTGTCTGGCTTTGCTATTCTCCGTCCACAGGCAAGTCATTCTGCTTTTCATGTTTCTTTCTGTCGCAGACTCGGATACAAATTCATTTTTGTGTTGGATTTTCAGATTGGAAAAATGCTGTGAGATCTATTTCATGACATAAAACAAGCAATGATCGGCTGGATGCAGTAAGCGCAATGCTGATGCACAACAGCGACTCAGAACTTAAAGACTGCATTGACAGTGACCTTGCAAGCTGAATGCGCTTCCAAGTACTTGTGCGATGCCCTCATGAGGTTTGCTGTTGATGTAAAGCTGTTAGCGAGTAGTGGTTTGCCTTTTCGTGGCGACCATGAGAAAATCGGTTCACGAAACAATGGAAACGTTTTGAGTGCGATCGAAGCCATTTCACAATTTGATCCGTTCTTGGCATACCATGCATGGAAAGCCAAGTAAAGGCCAAGTGTCATACTTGTCATCAACGGTGCGCGAAGAATTTATTTCTCTTCTTGGCGAGGAGGTCCGTGAAAATTTTCTCATTTAAATTAAGTCTCCTCAATACTATTCTATGTCACGTGACTCGACGTCTGATATATCACATCGCGATCAGCTGGCTGTGATTATACGATACGTCATGGCTGGCCATGGGCCTGTAGTGCGATCTCTTACCTTCATACCAATTTAGGATCACACTAGCGCATGTTTGGAAAAAGTTTTGCTTTCCTATCTTGAAAGACTAGGTATTGGCATTTCTCTTTGCCAATCATATGAAAATGCATCCAACACGAGCCGGATTTATAAAGGCATGCAGGCAATCATCCATGCTGCCCGGCTTTGATTTTCTTCAGAAGCTTTACGTCATCTTCACAGTATCCACTCACCTATGGAAGGCTTTAACTGATGCTGTAACTACTCCAGTTGTCAAACGGCAGTGCACTACAAGATGGTAGAGTTCACGCAGGTCCATCAAAGACTTTCGCTTCTGGCTATTTTAAAATTACAGTTGCACTGGAAACACTTCGAGATGACGATTAAAAGCCTGAATGCCAGCTGGAATCTAAATACCTAATTAATCTGATGGAAAATCTCAAAACTGGTATAATTATACAATTCTGGAACGTTTAAATGTAGTCAACCAAGCTTTGCAAGACTTTAAACTGGATCTTAAAAGTGCCGTATCTCTCTTTTATAGTCTTATTAACTTTGTCGCAATCCAACGTGACAGATTGAATTTTGTGAAACTAAGGGCGAAGAACTGTCAGGCAGTATTGCCTATCCCGAGGATGCGGAAAAACGAAGAAAACGAAAGCCAAATGCATGCATGGAGGATTATATACTACATGCTGGAATTCCACCTGTAACACTTTCAATAGTGTCGTTGAAACACCTGCAGAACTTTTCCGCTTGCAAACATTCTTACCTATTGTTGATAAGCTGGTCGAAGCCGTCACATACAGACGCGATGCTTACTTTAAAATTAGGACTAATTTTTTGTTCTTACGCCATCTCAAAGCCTTGACCGTGGCTGAAATAGATATAGCAGCTAATTCCCTCGTTGAAATGTATGGAGAGATAATGACCAGGCGACTGAACTGCATTTCTTCGTCTCAATTTTAAAGTCTAACTTCGTAGCAAAGGAAAGTGAAAAACAAATGAGGTTCCAAAGCTCTCTATGTACCGCACAGCCATGAGTAAAATTTCACTTCGAAACTCAATGCCCAAAATGGTGACTATGCTGTCAATTTTCTTGGCGCAAATGTTGACAAACTGTAATGCAGTGTTCCGTCAGTGTTCTCAATAGAGTCAAAACTATCTACATTCAAGTATGTGCCAGCATCCACACAGCCAGCTGCCTAGCTGCTTCAACGTTTACTCCCTGTTCCACGCACCCAGCTGCCTAGCGGCTTCGATGTTTACTCCTTGTTCCACGCAGCCAGCTGCCTAGCGGCTTCGACGAGCAAATTTCGCAGAACCTTCAGTTCCAGATGAAATCTGAGTTACACCCGTTAAGTAATCGCTGCCAACGAAAATCGGAAAATATTGCAGAGACGATGTGTCAAACGGGGGAGTGGGTGAGCTCTGACAGTAGCGTTCTTATACCCGATTACCTCTTTGGCTCTGACATGAGATACGTAAATCTGTCGCAGGAATTATCAGCGAAGATTTGACCCGCTTCAAGGCGGTCGAATCAGACTAAGCTGCGACTATAAAACGCCAAGGTTGAACAAAAAGGTTTTAGGGATTCCATGCAATCAATGACCTGACGAGACTAAACGCGCATAACCGAAAAGTATTAAATTGTCAATCACAAATAAATGTCGTTAGACGTAATATCGAATGACGATGACGATGTATTATTGAAGATCATACAAATAGGATTAGAAGTACACGATACGGAATCTTAGGTGTCTTGAAACGTAACTTTTAGTTAGATCGAGCTAAAGCAGCGATTGGCTAGCAAAGCAGTACATCCCACCTCCTTGCTAAGGCTAATCCTAGGAAGCCATTTCTGATGCAAGCGGCATGACTTGTTGTCACTGGGTTGCCAAGGCAGTCTGGGAGAAAATGAGAGTCAAACAGGTTAGTAACACAGTACGCTTGCAATTACAATTAGCTTCCCTCCGCTTAGCAACTCCTCAAGCAAAATATTTGACATAACCGCCTCAAGTCGTGAGGATGCCGTGATGCCTTCCATAAGTCGCCGTTGGTGCGAACGTAGAAGAAACAATATTCAATAAATCAATTTCCTCTTCCAAACAGGACAAAATGCCAATAAAATGAACAAATCTGTTTATGCGACCCGAGTTGACGGCAATAATTTCCAATTGCCTTCTTTTAATAGCCAAAACAAGAACGAAGACGTTAGAACGAATAATTGCGGCTAAAACAAGAGATAACGAAGTAACATAAACCAATTGAATTCAGACGCTTACTTTAATTTTCTACCAGCACGTAAAATTGTAAAAGTATAATTCAGTGCCGCGACTATTATTGGCATAAACTATTATTGACATAAAAAGATATCTTTCAGTATAACTCAAGAGTAGCTGGTAAAAAATTCTACAATGCCAAGTATTCTTAAATTTCAAAACATTCCGAACAAGACTGCTACAAAATGAACGCCAAACAAAACTTACTGCATAAAGAGATCAGACGAACTACTCCAACAACAGCTAGAAATCAGCAATTATCCATCGAAGCTAATTCGAAACATGTTCTTGTATTTTCCGAATTGCATGCACATCTTCCAGACTTCCGCCCGTGCCTTAATAACGCTACCACAATAATCAGAGCGAGCACTACAAGCAAATGTTTCTTTTCTTGGCTTTTATATCAAGGCTTCGCGAGCCCTCTCTAGCACACGTACCTGACGCTAGGAAGACCTTTAAAGGCTGAAATTGACGGACACAATAGTAAATAGTTTAACCATTCCAGTCGCAAATTTAAAATGGACATTCATGTTGGTGATCCCGCACTCAGCAAAACACAATGTAACATAAAACTAACCCAGGTATGACATCGCTGCAGATAATTTAAGACACTCAATTTATAATACACAAAAGGTGCATGCAATACACTATACTGTGGGAGAACAACCTTCTCGCCGGAATTCTGATCACCATACATAGCGGTAAAACTTTTGGCTAGACTTGTACACATTCCGCACCCCGCCAGAATAATTCCATTTCTGCTCAAATCTCATTTGCACAAAATGCGAGCCGCACTAGAGCACACTCGGCTTGGTAGTTGGACGCTTCGAAAAGCAAGTGCACCATCCAGGTCCACCTCGCTCAGGTAGAATAATAACCGATAGAAGAATCGTTGGAAAGGGTTAACTTTTAAAACGGGCTTGCAAAACGCTAAACATGCGCAAAGGGCCAGTAGAAAAGCGACGCGCTCAAGCACCGAAGAACAGGTCGGCAGCATGAAAACTGCGTCATCATAAGCATGATCAAGCGAGGTCGGGATGAACGAGCAGGTCATCTTGATTATTTCAACTACATGCAGATCATCCCTTACGAGCAGAGAGACGATGAATACACCGGGAAAGCAGCAATGACTGAATTCGAAGATGTAGACACACTACGGAACGGGTTCGCATTCAGAGAACTACTGCCGGTCAAGCTTCCAGCGCCGGCCATATACTTTGTATGCAGCTCTTCGTTCGTCCTCAACAATCGGCTCTCCATCCAAACTGACCAGTGAAGAGAAATGGCTGATGACAAACGCTCTAGAAAGTAGGAAGAAGCATGACAGTTCTCGAAATCTTACTTCTAAAACATTCAGCAAAGATTGTTTTAAGTTTTCCCCAACGAAAAATTTGGTGCCCCGTCCGAAGTCTTGCAAACACTGTCCCAAAATCAGGCTTGATCAGAGAGGCGGCCGCCTGATTACAGTTTCACCCTGTGTAATTGAGTCGGGCGAAGCGAGCTTCCGGTAAACAGAGCCCGTGACGTCTTTGCGGGGGAAGCCGAACCAAGGAGAATCGTTGAAACGAGAGATTCAGCCAGTCGGTCGAAGTAGCCGCGAAGTAGGGTTTGAGTAAAGCTTGAATGCGGAGTTTGAAAAACGTCGGCTGATGTTAATGGAGGGACTGCAGATAAACTTGGCTGGTGATGGCATGGGAACTACTGTAAATGAACTTTTCTGGTGATGGGAACAGCTGGTGATGGGAGGACTACTTTATAAAATACAGGTAAGTACATATTTTGTGGGAATTTTACTTTAAGTAACAAAGATGTAAGGGTGCAAACATCCAGTTCGGAGATGCACAACTTTGCAAAAAAAAATCTACTTCCTCAAAGCGAAAGACGAGTAGAACAAAGATATGTTTCTATAATATTATTCTTACAGTTAAGAATTTTGTTTGAGAGGATGAGACAATTTGCTTGATTTTCTAAATATTCGCAACGCACGATTCGATGAAAAGCACGAGAAAGGGGCAGAGGGGCGCGGAAAGTAACAGGCGCATCAAAAGTGAAACCAGAAACTCCCCGAACAAAAAGGATCCGGAGGAACTTTGTCTTAAGACCATAGCTGTAAACATCGAGCAACGAAGGCAATTATAAGACTCTCGGATTCGAACAAGAACGCAGCAGTTTTGAATGGCACAGCAGAAACATAAGGTAAAAGTGCAAATTGACACGTGCACTTTAGAACTGAACACGACGAACCAGAAACAAAGCGCGCAGACGTTGGAAGACCATGGGAGTGCTATCGCTACTATTGCTACTACTACTACTACTACTACTACTACAGCTACTATTACTATTGCGGTCGGTCGACGCCGCACGGTGTGGTCGATTGATCAGTTGACCGACTGGATGAATAGGCACCTTCTTCAAGAAAAACATTCGCCCAGTAAAAAAGCAACCCGAAAAGCCAAACGAAAAAAAATACGCGCATGGCAAGACAGGACAGCAAAGCGACCATTTTAAAAGTGAATAAAAAGTTCCGAATGTAGCACCCCACAGTTGGAATACACATACAACACACACACACACACACACACACACCGTCACCGTCACCGTCACTGTCACCGTCATCCTCATCCTCATCCTCCTCATCCTCCTCATCATCACCATCATCATCATCGCCATCACCATCGCCATCGTCATCGCCATCGCCATCGTCACCGTCACCGTCATCGTCATCGTCATCCTCCTCATCCTCATCCTCATCCTCCTCATCATCACCATCATCATCATCGCCATCGCCATCGCCATCGCCATCGTCATCGTCATCATCATTATCATCATCATCATCATCATCATCATCATTATCATCATCATCATCATCATCATCATCATCATCATCATCATCATCATCATCTTCTTCTTCTTCTTCTTCTTCAGGAGTGGAATGCGAACTGGGGCATAGCTGTCTGCACAAGGCGGCGCCACGAGTCCCGGTCCTGCGCTCGATGCCTTGCAGAGCTGAGGCCTAGGTTGCTTGGCTTCAGATCCGTCTCAACCGTACGGGTCAAATGTGTGGCGGGCGTCCTGGTCGCCTTTACAAATCGCGCGGAGGTCTGTTGATGACGGCACGAAGAGCTCGGCAGTGGTTCATTTCCGGATGGGCGCGGTCTATATTACCACAAAGGCGAAGCCTTCTTGACCGAATGACCTCCGACACAGGAGGACCGCCTGTGCGACTTTGCACTTCCGCGTTGGTCACGTGCTTTCTGTAGCCAACTCGCTGGATGCGGCACAGGCACCATTGGTCAAAGGCATCCACCTTATCTCACATTGCCTTGGCCATTGTCCAGGTCTCAGCTCCATATAACAGTAGTATATAGGCACAGTACAGTCAAATCTTGGTGGATACGGATATGCTAGACTGCCATATGTTGCGATCCAGCTGCGTCGTGCAGTCTCGGGCAATTGACATCCGCCGACCAAGTTCCGCCTCGCATCTACTATTCCAGTCCATTAGACTGCCAAGGTACGTGAAGGATTTCGTGATCTCTACGGTATTGCCTGCTACTTGAACATGCTGCGGAGCAAAGGTGTCAACTGTTGTTTGCATTCTCGTCTTGCTCCAATTAATTTCCAGACCGAACGCTTTGGAAAATCCTCTATGCACTGTAAACTCAATAAGCCGATCCATAGGTGCTACAAATAGAGATGGTGCGATGGCACACCCCTGTCTTACCCCACTAATTTTAATAGGGAACCAATCGGACAGAGTCCCATCCAAACGGACACAGCTAAGCGCATCTGTGTAGAGCTCTCGAACCAAGCTGACTATCTTTAGAGGGATACCGAGACTACGAAGTAGTAACCACAGTGCATTTCGGTCGACCGAATAAAAAGCAGACTTCAGGTTTATATATGCAATCTAAGGGCGACGCAGATACTTTCTCCGACCCTGGAAAATGAAGTTTAGCACGAAAATCCGATTGATGGTAAAGCGATAAGGAGTGAATCCACTTTCTTCTTTTCTTCTTGTTGCCACAAGCCAGCTCTTGTTCCAGCTCTTGAAGGAGTTTATGAACAAAGAGTTTAGCCGGGCAAGAGACTAGGGTTACCCCGGTAGTTTTCGCAGTCACGCCTGATTCCTTTTCCTTTGTGGACAGGTAGTATAATCCCTTTCTTCTAGCCATCCGGGAGCGTGCCCTTAAACATTGTCAACCAGGTCACCATTGCAGGGCCACCAGCTTTTAGCATCTCAGGCGCAAAGTTACAGCAACCTTGAGCTTTGCCATTCTTGAGTTTCTTCAAGACAGCTTTGAACTCATCATCAGTAGGAGCTGAACAGGAAATGTCGGGATCATCGACAGCCCTCATCAGCGGTCTGTAGCAGCTCTGTTGATGCTGCCGCTGGAGGACGGTTTAAAAGCTGATCAAAGTGATGCTGCCTTAGCTGGATCATTTTTTGCTTGTAACAAATGAGTGAGCCTCGCTCGCTAAGAATTAGACTGGAGATTAATAACGCGGCAGAGCGATAAGTACACATGCATACATATATATATATATATATATATATATATATATATATATATACATATCAATATCTAGATACA
>QQSS02235268.1:0-21556 GCA_003687565.2 Craspedacusta sowerbii | reverse complement strand
GCCTTCTTATTTAAACGCTTGTGATATAATTTTTCGTATTAGTTGAAAATGATCAAAGCTGATCGAAACATGTCCTATTTTAGAGTACTATTTGACAAGATGTTGCACAGCATATAAACGATTTGTTTAATAATGGAAATTAAGGAACTTGCCTGAGACCGCAACAATTGCTACAGCAAGTTCTTAGTCCTGGCGATGCACCAACTCCCTGGGTCTTGATGCAAAAAGGCAGTTACATAGCGTCTCGCTGTTGTTCCGTATTCAATTTTGGATCGACCAGCAAACCTCGCTCCTCATGTTAGAAGCGGGATTTGTTAACCTATGTAAGCTGCATGAATGTCGAACAGCGATCGAATGCGAACCTAACCTGGTTCGATACCAGATGGGTACAAAGTACACAGGACTTTTTTTTTTCGAGCAACCTGGTATAGAATTGCTCAAACCATTATTCAACTCGAAGACAAACTCTGATAAGCTTTTTTAAAAACTTTACCGCATATGGGTAAAATGGCTTTATTATAGATCGGTATTGTAGATCGGCAAATTCACTAATGGCAATTTGTAGCGGAATGGGTTTAATGCGAATTTCGTATAGCTGAGTCAATCTCCGCTTGCCGGGTACGCAAAACTTCGTTCTAGCGTCCTGGCTTCGCTCTCAAGAGTCATGTCAAACAAACAGCCATACTCGAATACCAAATATAAATGATCCTTTAAAACGCCATCTTTTGCTTCGGTTATGCTATTCACGTCCATCAATGGTCTAGTCTACACAAAGTTCTTGCTTGTTACTTATACTGGTGGTAACTTGGACTTTTGGTAAGCCGCCAAAAGATTATAGCCAAGAAATTCTGTTCAGTTGTGAAACTGTCAGGACAAGCTCTGCGTCATAGTCTATCTGGGATATAGTCAGTTGTAAATCAACGCCTGTGTCCTTTACTTCGCTGGTTGGCCTAGCGTTTGTCGCTATTTCCGAGAAGTTAGGCAAAACCTTACCAAGAAGCGCTTAATGTATCGAAAGAGAATCGAGGCATAGGCTCCTTGGCATCAAACAAAGGCAGTAGACGTCTTTGGGTAGATATACAAGCTGTATTTGTGCAATGTCTCTTTGAGGGAATACACTAGTTGCTTCTCTCTCATAACGTTTCCACACTCGCTCTCTCCTTTGCATAGTCTGCCCCACCTATAGTAAGCCATCCCTACGGGATTACAGCAGTCACAAGTACAGAACTCGCTCAAGACAGTAAACGAGAGGACTTACGCTTAGACTTGCTTTTATTTTTTATCTTTTTGTGTATGTTTGGTACTTAGCATATGGGTGATCCATTTATGTTGTATGTGTGTTTTTGTGTGGTTAAATTATCCTTTACGGCTTGCGGTGCCAGCGCCTTCCCAAGGTAGTATAGCTGAAGTGCAGCCATGAGTCGTCTTTCATTATTAGTATTTTTGCGACCTCTTCGTTTGTAAACGTAGATATTAGTAGTAGGTTGTGTTCCTCCATCTGTTGTAGCGTCGCCCATGCAGTCTGGCTAGGTGACTAGGCCCAGGTGTAAGTTATCGATAAGGGCTGTGAAATTCTCCACAGGCACGAATCGCAAGAGGTTTGTAGCCTTTCGCATCATTTTCGATTTTCTCTTATGAGGTGTTCGTCGGGGTGGGTCTCGGAACGGTAACTGCGCCAAGAAGAGTCTTCTGTTTTTTTCCGGATCGTTTGGAAGTCGGTAAGCAGGCCTAGATGGTCGGTTCTTTTAGGTGGTGGTGAGTTGTCTTCACTGGTATCGTCTTCTGTAGATATCTCGCCGTCTGCCCTGGAGTCGCTAAGGGTCAGGTCGTCTTAGATGTCTATGCCTTCCAATAATCGACAGAGAAAGTAGAGAAATTACTGTCGCAAAACTGCCCTAGCCCGAGTCGAAAACTATTTGCCTGCCACAACAAGAGGATTTCGCTGATGAGAATGAAGCACTGAAGTGAGAGAAGCAAGTGTGAGCGAAAATTAAACGAATGCGTATAAATCTCCTCGTGGATGAAGTTGGGCTCATTCGAGCAATTAGACGTTTGGCATGTGCCGATTACTGGCTTTACGATGAAAACCATCCTATCATTCTTCCAATTATGAAATGCTGTAGTGACGAAGCTAATTGTACGTCACTATCACTCGACAAGTGGCACGTGGGAGTGGTCTAACGTAGTATTAGCAGCAAAGCCATGGTGCTTTTGGATCATTCATGGTTGCCTTGAAAGACAATGTTTCATTCGCAGACTACGCAAAGCGGCACTTGTGGCTCCACTACTTATGTACTACACTACTAATGTACCTGTGACACCTGGTGATTTCAGTTGAACGTTCTCACCATCCAGAATCGAGGACTGGACATATATATATATATATATATATATATATATATACCTTTGGTTGGAGTCTTAACTGGCCAAACTACTGCTTGGAGTCCCATTAAGAACTCCAAACCCCTGGAGAACTGGAGTGCACTGCCTCACGAGAACATAAGCTCTCAAGTGAACAGTTGCACGAGATCATCACAGTTTTGGCACCCTGCCCCCAAAATCACTTGGGCGTTGCCAGCTGCGCGGTACGCGGGAAGAATCCCTTGTAAATAATAATCAAATGGCTAGTCTTACGTCCGTTTCGTCCCGGCCAAGGGTCTCATCAGAGACCTTTGGTTGGAGTCTTAACTGGCCAAGTTACTGCTTGGAGTCCCATAATAAATTATTATACAGATCAGTGATCTGTGAGCACACCCCGTACCGGCAGAATCTTCCTCCTGGGACTTATCGGCAGTGTAACATAGCCACGGAATAATCATAATGACGAAGAGTGGCTCTTAACTGAGACTTGCCAGTTTTGTGCTGCTCTTTCGGAAGCAGAGGGAATAAAAGTAGCCGGAGGACATATGTCTACGCTGATAACACGACTTACCAAAACTTGGCTTCGTTCTTTAAACTTTCAAATCCCCCTCTTCTGTTGGTACCATGTAGGGAGTCGACCACTACATACCCACTTACACGATGTTTCCTACTCTACAGTTCCCCCGTAGCCTAAGATATCATGCAGCAGTTACCAGGCTAAGTATGGTAATGTTAAGTTCATATGTACAAATGCTGTCTTCCCTGAATACACGATATTGCTGATTCAATCAGTTCCAAGCGTCAATTTTTTGTTTATTTGCCTCCTTATCTGGAATCCTTGGAGAAATGAGGGGTTTCCAAAAGTTTCTTTCGTTTTGGTGTTTGTGTAATAAGTGAATATTCAAGATTTGCTGTAGTTTATATCCTTGAAAGAATGAACCAATGGCATCCCAATCGGTAAGTTTCAAGCTCTATTCATGTTCCTTGTATTTCCAATATCCTCACAAATTTCTCCATGTTTGACTTCGTTTCTCGATTTTTAAATTTTGATAAAAAATCTCCTGTTTAACGTCAAATTTAAAATTGCAAGCCAGTATGCTACCCGGAGATTAGTGGAGTTTAAATCAAAGCCCGTATGGTGATTTGGTTGCCAAAACTAAAGATTTTGCTTTGGTTTAGACAGCATGATATATTAAGATGTAAACATTAATAAAAAAACTGAGCTGAGCTCTGGCATTTTTTGTCATTAGCTTGTTACAAGATACCTTGATCTCTTCCTTGTATCTGATCCTTGTATCTCTTGGAAATAACTGATTAAGTTGCCTTCTGTACGGGCTTTAATTGGTGACATTGGCATGGGCTTCCCTAGGTTGTGTAGCGCCATGTTAAATAGACTTTAAATGCCTGCTAGTATGAAAGTGATTTCATCCACAAGCACATTAAAATATGTATGGAACAATTTGTCAGTGCATTAATTCAACAAAAATGTGAATCTGTAATTTTTGTTGCCCCAAACTCTCTGCAGAAGGTGCAAGTATATCAAATGGTCTTGATGTTGCAACAGATGATCACAAAATGTTTCAATTAAGCCTATCTAACCTGGTTCTTCTTTGCTAGTCAAGTGCAATGCGTTCTCTAATAAGAATGCTAAATTCATTTAATTATAATTAACATCTGAGTTGTTATGGCAACTGATATCTTAAGTTGCCAACTTTGCTGTGTGCTGATAACTGCAGCTCAATCCTTTTGCACTATTATAGATTAATATACACATGGCAGTTTTGATCTTAGCATGCACATCTTCCAGATACAGTGAAGCCTCATGAATTGTGCTGTATTTCTTAAAGTTTGAGTAACTGTGTCATTGATTTAGGTATTACCTTTAGTTTGTTCAGAAGATTCTGTCTGCATGCAGAGCTTGCCATATTGGATATAAAGTGAGGTGTTTATATCCTTTTGTGAGTGGGTTTTGGTATACATCAGGCAATGAAGGGCCCAAGAGTAACACTGAGGCTAGCTCTTTATGGTTGCCCTAACCGTCCTTTCTTTCATATTGTTGCAACAAACAGAAAGAAGCCTAGAAACAGAGGCTACTTTGAACAGGTATGTTGAAGCAACGGTGACTGATCCGGATCTTCTGCTATTAAATGTTTTTTGTTTTGATATGAGAAATTGATATTCTTAAGCTAGGAAGATTTTTGTTCTCGATTGACCATTTATAATGTTTTTTTTTTGTCCTGTATGTCCTAATTTTATAATGTGACTTTTGTCCAAGTTTGTGTTTTTGAAGTTCATTGTGCCTTAAGAGTCTTTTAAGTAAGCTTGAGACACAAGCAACCATGTGAAGTCTTAGTAGTTAGCGTCCATGGCAAAAAATTCGCAAAATGTTTAAGGTTTACAGGTTTTTCTGGCTGCTTACTGCAGGCGTACATGTTCTTCAAAGTATTGCGGATTTAATTCTGGCAGTTGAAGCTCTGTGGCTGGTCACATTTTGATGCCTGCTGTCGCCATTTGAGAAGCAGCATTTCTTATGAAGTCGTTTGCACAATAAATGCACTTATAGACGAAGTAATTTTTTATACGACTTCTGCTCATGCTTTTGCTCTTTGGGTTTGTTGTTGAAGTTATCGACCCCGTTTTAGGTGGGAACATATGATCCAATGCCGAACTCGAGAAACGAGAAGTTAGTGGCTTTAAACATGGATCGAATCAAGTGAGTTCCTCTCATGCCTATGCTGTGCCGGTTGTGATATGTCTAATGTGACATTGTTGATGACCTTCATGATCTTGTGTATCACTTTGCGTTCATACCTGCTACCTACTAGAGCGTTTTTACATCTCGGCCCAGCCAATTGTATTTTTTTTTTCAAGGTAAAACTAGGAAGTTGTTTTACTCAACCTTAGCGATTGAGAAGTCCCAACACACACTGCTATTAGAGTAAGCATCTTTTGTTGAGATCGTGATCATCCTATCCCCGTCTTTTGTTTATTTGCTCTTTAATGCAGATCTGCTGTGCTGGGTGTTTATTAATGACATCATGCTCACACAGGTTCTGGCTGTCCAAAGGGGCCGGTACGTCAACGCCTGTCGCTTCTTTACTAGGTTTGGTGAGTGGCTCTTTGAATTTCTACTGGGTGGCTGCCGATAGCCTCTATCAAGTTTATTCCTTCTGCAGTCTCTAATTAACAGTTGGTTCTCCCGCTTAGTTTCATTTGCTCCCATTGACTACTCTTCTGCCATTCGAAAAGTATTCTCCAAGGATGAGGATACCGGTTCTCTTACCTTGAGCTGCGAGACAGCTTTTGGTGGCATCAAATGTGTGCTTAGAAGTTTGCTTTTGTTAGATGTCTTTGATGTTCCTGATCCCGCACGGCCTAACTTAGAAGAAATTTCGCTTGGAATTCCGGCCTTCCAGGTTTGTATTAAATTTGTATTGTTGTTGTTATTTTAGGCTGGTATATTTCCCATCCATGACAAGACCATGAGATTCGCGACTTTGCATCGCGAAAGTTTAGTTGCGACAGCGGTTGCCCGAGCTGAGTCGGAAGGATCAAGTAAAGCTGAGACATCTGCTTCGCTGCCGAAAACCTAGCTGCGCATTCTACGCTTCACCGGTACCGTTTCATGGATCAGACATCGACATATCTGCATTCGCATATTTTTCGTCTGAAGTCTGCTATAACCTCTTATGACGGACATTTCTCCAGTATGTTGCGGCTCTCGTTTTGTTGCGCCTATCGCTAGTGTAGTAGCAGGTGACGTTTCGTTTTTGGACATGTTCTGAAAGAATCTCACTTGCGCCAACGTTTGTTTTTCAGCCGGCTGATCTCAATATTTCATCCCTATAAAATGCTCCAAGTAGCTTGCCAAAGTCGGGCTTGCCAAAGTCGTAATTCCTGTGTGGCTTTAAGAAGTTGCCTTACAATCTACTTGAGCTGCGCTTGCTTGACAAATCTTTCTCGTGGTAGTCTACTCTCTCATATTGATATCTATGTTGGTCAGATTAGAACGAGCTCTAGCCCAATCCATTACAGCCACTTCTCTTCTATGCTGGACGTACTAGCATGCTTACGTTTTGCGCATATGCGTTCTGCTTGAAATTACTTCGTAGTTTTGGATTTGGGGAATGTTCTTTACAGCATCATTACTCCAATGCCGGCAACCATTTCACTGGTAATGCGAGGGATTTTATTGAATGTTGTTTTCTGAGGTAAGAGTGACGTGAGAAGCAGCTCTGAAGTCGCATTAGTTGACTTGAACTTCTTTCTCTCATTTTCTCTCATTTTGCTCCAGAACGGCCGCGTTTATACAAAATACTTGCTTTCTACAATTTGTCAGCGAAGCTATGATTAGAAATACTGCTTTCGTATTTGCGGCGAGTGCTAGTTTCTTTCGTTGCTCCACAGGTAATTAAAATTAATTAATAAGTTTATGTGCGTGCAGGCACCCGCTCTTACTTAAAAGCTCGGAGGAAAATTATTTAGCACGCACGCACATTCTCTTCTTACACCAACATCATTATCTAAAGTTTTGAGTAGATATTTATTTAGGCGTATATCCAAGTTGCATTCCTATGCATTTTCTATCATCTTACTGAGCATCTTCCAGGACAAAATGAGACGGAAAGCTCTTTATCTTCTTCGCCGAGGTACGTTTAGGTCGATCGGGCGTATCTTCGTGATTAGTCGCAGTGTAATTTTTACGCGAAATACGCTGTCTCGCCGTGCGAATGTGACCACCAACTCTCGGCTATTTTCTTTCCACTTTTCCTATTGACCATGCTCCGACAGGCGTATCAAGTAATGAAATTTGCTATTGTTTCTGCGCTAATGTCTTTATATGCAAGTCGCTACTTTATCTGCATTCGCCCTCGCATTGGTCTTTGCCAGGAACGGCGCATTGATTCCAAAGTTTCTCCGACTTTTTCGTGGATTGTAAACCGTGGTATCCGCAGCTGATGCTAGCTATCTTTCTGCTTGCCCATGAAGCAGATAACTTGGTGTCTGATTCGTCTTCTGGGTGAGCTGACTGAAACGCAAACGTTCTTTGATTCATTAGACTTCGAGCGCTCCACATAAGCAGCAGTTAGCTCTTAGTCTGTCGCATCTGCTGTGCGTAGAGGATCGTATATTGCCTGGTTGGCGGATTTAATCTGCTCCGTTAGCTTCTCCTCACGGATGCTTGATCTAGAGTGAGGTTCCATTTATCAGACGATCCTACGATGACCGTGTCAAAAAGGTCTCGCGGGTCATCCGACTTAAGTCTGAAGATGGTCCAACAAAGGACCGAAAAATCACAAACATCATTAGCTTTATTCTTTGCCTTGAAGATTTACCCATCGAGGGTCCTTATTTCTTCTCTATAGCTATTTGTTTTGCGTGGAGAATACTTTTAGCGGCCTAATCAACCTTGAGCAGCACCGTCAGATTGTGAAGCTAGCCGGAGATTCATGTCTTTTGCGTGTGTTCCTAGTTGATGAGTCATCTGCGATAGCGGTTCGGAAGTATCTCTGGTGCCGATTCTTGGTTTCAACAGTATTTTCCTGATGTTGACGTACACACTGTTGATGATACTTTGCATGAAAGTGACTCGAACATGCGAGCGGCTATGAATATAATCTCACGCTTGCCGGATATGTGACGAATTTTTTTACAAATGTGATTGCGGAATTTTTGAACATCACCATTCCTGATAGCAAACTAACATCATTCCTGATTTTCTCAATACCAAGCGTGATGTTATCGCTTGTGTCAACCTTATTCAAACCGAGGAGACACCAGAAGTGTTGAGAAGTACTTCGATAGACGAAGAAGGCCAGTGATCTCGAATTGATTCTTACTTTTGCTCTGCTGCAATTACATTTTGGGTGCACATTTATAGCAAAACACCATCACATAATTTAATACAAGAAAAGAATAAACTGCTGATTAAATAGCTATAAACAGACACCCACCTGGCAACTTCATCTCACCCATGTTGACCCAGTATAAAATAAAGCTTACGGACGACACAAACATGACTAGGACTGTAATCAAAATACTTACGACGTACACGCCCATACCTAAACGTGACCACGAATGTTCAACATTATCGACAAGAAGTTCGCACTGATTATGCACCAAAACAGGCTTCCTGTTACCCCCGTTCCCGTTTGCGGCGCTACAGAGCTTGGTGCTAACCAGAGTTGACAATTTTAGCTTTATCCTTCAAAGTCGTGTCCAGAGGGGCTCAGAGTGCCAGACAAACTAATGCGACTCCCAACATGAGGTCGCACGTTCCGTTCCGATGGTTAGCTATACAAGCCTTCACTATCTTTGTTGCTCCGCGTACTATATCAGAAAGTTTGCAGCTCGCATCCTCCGTTATTCCTTTTGAGATAAAATGCAGAAATCTTTGACCCTGCTTCCTGGTGAAGCGGGAATGGATCTCATGCATCCGCAGTCAGTTCACTGGGTGCCCAGAAATAGCCGAAACAAGAAGGGGGAATGTGGCAAGGTGCCAACCCCACATTTCGGGCTGTGTTTGGCAAGGTGCATGCTGGTAATGATATATCCAAGCAAAAACAATTAGTGATAGAACAAAATACGAATTGGCGAATGTGAGTTGTTATTACATACTTACAGTATCTTCAGACTTTGCAACGCCACTGAGCAATTTTAAAGCTATGTGGAAACATGCATTGAGGTTTTTGAGGGTCACTTCTTGATGCCTTGTTAGACGACCAGCTAGTTTTTTCCTGATGGTCTTTAGGAGACTATTAGACATTTTCGGAGTCTATTGCAAGGACTCCAAGCCCTTAATATCATTTGAATTTTTTAACAGGGTATTAAGTAAAGGCGATTGGCAATGAAAAATTTCTAACGGATTGATCCTGATAGTAGAGGCGCAGTTGTAAAACTGAAGAACCAAAGAACCTAGAAAATTATGCATCTCGGGCGAGTTCTCAGACTTGTGGGATATTATTTTCTACTGGTGTTCGGTGGACCACGGAGCTCTAACAATCGTTGAATTTTCATTTGATAGCATTACGCAAGACCTTATACTCGCCTATAAGCACTTTTCGCTGTAATTTGTCGTTCACACCCCCATGCTTTGCAACGGAGGACAGTGGAAGGCGAGCACTTAGCATCGCCGCATCATGGCAGCAATTTGGTGTTTTTAGCGCTTAGATGGGCTGCCAAGGACAAGTTTCGTCCATACTTGTTCTACTCGAATGGGTCTAAATTGTTCACAGATAACAATCCTCTTACGTGTGCTCTTACTACCGCAAAAGTAAATAGCCTCTATCAAGGATGGGTCAAAGAATTGGAAAATTTTCAGTTCACCATCGAGTATCGTCAAGCAGCTGACCATGCAGACGCGGACAACCTATCACGTTATCCGATGCGGGAGACAATATAGATTCTTCCATGCAGAAATGCAACCTGTCGATCAGTCCTCTTGAAGTGTTGGTTATTCGTGACGGGTTACTAGCCCACCAATGGGGTGAAGATTTAATCGTCAGCTCTGGCCACAGGCAGAGTTGGAAAAACAGCTATTTACTGATGATGTTGAAACGTCTTTAAAGGCGACGATGGTATCCTGTACAGGAAAACAGGCCAAACTGAGAATTTAGTTACTTTGTAGAAGCTTCGCACACTTATCTACGAAGAGCTGCATGAAAACATGGGGCATCTGGGCGTCGAGTGCGTTCATGCACTTGCTCTCAATCGAGTTATCTGACCGAGAAGGCAACGAGTTATCAGACCGAGGAGAGCGAACACGACTGCGGAAAATTGTTGCGTAGTGTGCTGTATGGATTTTGAAGACTTTTTCCCTCAAAAGAACACATCCTCGACTCAGATTTAAAAAAAAACACGTTCTATTTGCTAACGAGAGCTCTTCTTTCACCATCCTCAACCGACAACTGAATTCTTACCATAAATTTAAATAACAAACCATAACTTGCAACAATACTTTTCCTACAAATAAATTGCACCATAACCAGGAGGAAGACATTATAATTATAACCCACGCGCACCAGAAGTCATGTAAACTAAGCTGTTAGAGACAAATTATATGCAAACAAAGCCGTCTTTAATAAACACCGCACAGAAGCACATTTTCTATTAGCACCCAAGAAAAACGTCCTCACAACATATCCGTACAGATGATATGCACATGTCGAAGACTATTACGGGCTTCCCGCATACCAATTCCTCACAACTAAATCCACAATGTTTGTCCCTGCTTGACGCAGCGCAAGCCTTATGTCTTGGAGCGTTCTGCATTGAAATCGATTACCACCACTCCGCTGACGGAATTCATATGTTATTTATTTTGTCTTTTTTAGAATGACCGATAAAATTTGACGCCTTTATTCAACCAAAGTACGTGCCAAAGTGGCACAGTGGAATTACTGAAGCAGATGCACTTGCAGCAAAAAACTCTAATCAAGCCAAGATCAACAATAGCCATATTCGTAAACTGACACTTGTGCAGGTTGGGGATCACCTGCTCATGACGAACGCAGTGGATGACTTTGGCGGAAATATGAAAGTAGGCAGCGCAAAGGATTCCATGATGAAACTCTCTTTAAGCCCAATCCTAGAATTCGTAGGTTTGAAAGCGAATATACCTACTTGGAACACGTAGCGCTCAGATCTTAAGTTTAAAAAATAAGAGCCTTATAGATCAACTAGTGAGAAAATCTCTACCAACTCCAAGGCAGAAACAAGGCAGGAACCATTTTGGTCATAACTTCAATCATATTGTTAAAAAGACGAGAAGCAGTTGCATTTGACACATGCAATCAAAGGGCTAAAAATGCAGTGGCAGCATCATTCGCAGTCGCATTAATGTGAGAGTGAGCTGCTCAAACGGAGACATAGCTGTAATGGCTTAACAAACTTTCTGATAGTATCATAGATGACCATAAGCTTTGAATAGGAAAGAAGCCCTTCTCGCCACATCCTTTAAAGGCAGACTCGTCAAATTTTGATTCACTGATAAGCTCTCTCAGTTCGAATACTTCTTGGTGCAAGGCTAAACATTCCTGATTCAATGCCTCAAACTTGTCCTGACACACCTTGTTCGAGCATTCGCTGGCTTTAATTACTTTATTAGGAGATTCATCAAAGAATTTCTCAGCTGGTCCAACTGGTAGCTGTGCTAGAGTAAGCAGAGCGTTAGCAGCCAGTTTAGCCTTTTCATGCTCAAGCCTCTTTTTCGTTGTAGCCTGACGCTTCTCAAACTTGCCTACCAGCTAGATGAGGTGTCGTTGCTGCTGCTGTTTCAAATTTGCATGGACGTAAGCTAGCAGACACACCTTTTAAAAGCTTTTCTTAGTACTGGCATATTAGTACACAAGCAGTCGATATTACGAAAATGACTTGAAAAGATATCCCAAGACATCCTAGTTTCTCTGAGTTATTCAGATAACAAACATATGGTTTTTGACAAAAAAAATTTTTTTGAGGGAGCATTCATGACTGTTCCTCGATCTACAAACAGAATCACATTACTGCATGGGGGTACTAACCTGACAAGAAGTGCCTACTGCACAGGCGACTGAATGTTGTCGGAACCCAAACCCTCAGAAAAAAACAATTTTTTTTAGTTTTGACATGTTTCGGCAAACTCATTTGTCATTTTCAAAAACAAAATCGAGCTTTCAATTCGTAAATAAACAGGAGGTGTATCACTCCACTAACTGATAAGATCCACTGTTAAAATAAACACTTCACCAATCGCACTTCTCATAAACTAACGGCAGACAAATTTTTTTTCCCACATTTACAATCAAAACGTTCCAAAGTACATCCTAAATGACGTTCTAATCTACATTCGAATCGACGTTAAATCAACGAGTGAAACCATTACAAAGAAAACCAAAATTGGGGGGGGGGTAGGGAAGGGAGAGAAAGGGCATATAAGGGAGCATATGAGGGACATAGAGAGATGTAGGGATACGTTGTGGACTTGAGAATTAAGGTTGGGCTTGAGCTAATGAATGTGCATGGCTTCTTTCCGTCTCCTCTGGTAATCTGTTGCAGCAGAATCTAAAACGGAAAAACATGCTGCAGAACAAAAGTTCTCGCATTCTTTGTCCCTCAGATGCTTCCACACGTGTGAGGTTTTGTCTTTACCTAAGTGTTCCTTAATTCTGGTGTTGATATGTCGCATTTTGGTCTGCTGCGCCCATTTGGAAACCCAAACCCTCCTTTTAACAGCCGCGATCCACTTCTCACGTCGATAGGAAATCGATAGAAAAACAATTCCTTCTTCTTGTCCACGCCTATTCGAACAACCAACAGCACAGCACGTCTCAAGCATTTGAAAAAGATGGCAACGAAGATCGTCTATATGCAACTGCGCCGCTATGTGATCTGTGAAAGTTGACCTGCTTCGCGCCGTGACGTCACGTGAAAGGGTCCATCCGTCGCTTGACGAAAAACGCTTGACGAAAAACTTGACGCTTGAAAACGTCTTCCAGGACCTGCTCCATCAGCTCCTGGACAAATGGACACAAGCACAGGCACCCGAGAGGGGTAGTTTGACTTGCAACATGTGCTATCACTGGCAATCGTTTCCTGTACGTGTTGTAGCCTTCTGGACAACCAACATCACACGTTGCGGCACATAATGTGTATAATGCACATAATAAGTATGATGAAGTGCTTTGCACGTGTCGAGTAGGCGGAGGTCAATTGTGCTGGACGAATTGCTGATACAATAGGCTTATTGTAAAATATTCTTGCGAAGATCGTTATTATGTCTTGCATACTTGAGGCTAGGGCAATGTGTACTACTTATTCATAAAGAAAGAGCTGTTTATTTTACGATCTCCTTCCCAACAGCTAGGATCATATCATCTGATTGGGGCGTGTGCTCTTCTAAGGGGGTGATTCGTGGCTCCATATTCTGTTTGAAATAGCTGGACGACTTTGCCACAAATACGTCCCCCATCCTGTATAGTTGATTCTAGTATTAAGATCGTCTTTACTAGATGTATTTGCTCTGTCTGGCAAATATCATGTAGGATTTCATTTTCTGTGTATGTCAATTCTTTATCTTTCATTAATATTCTTTTCACATAGTTCTAAGAAGCCACCCCCTCATAATTATTGTCTAGTTCTGAATGAACTGAATACTGCCTGAGAACCTCATTGCTTTGGATCATGTCTGCCCACCTGTCTGTAAATATGCCTTGTGATTTTAGGTCTTGAAGTCAGATGCTCCAACAGAAAAGTTTTGCATCCCTGGTAACTTAATAAGGTGACATTCCTATTTTGTTTTCTCTTTTCTATTTCATGCTTAGCTTGTAAGACCATGATATTGTCATGATTTTCCCTCCATGCTACAGCTTTACCTGTTGCCTTGTACTTTGACATTCTTTTTACGCCTTATGCCGTCTTCCTCATTTTAACAGTGTTTCATTCAATGTCACTCAGACCATCAAAGTTGCTTAAGTGTGTTTTGTTTTTCTTATTGTTGATGTCTCTTGACATAAATATACTTCCACAACTATAATGATTATAGTTTTTTTATGCTACCATGCATTAGCATTAGAAACCATCTTACTGTTACTGTTTTTCTTTCGCCTGCAGTTTTAATTGTTATAGCTGTTCAACAACAGTGATCTTTAATGTTGATCTGCCATTATTTTCCCACAGTCCAACTTGCTGATTATATTGCACGATTCGTAAGTTGATAGTTTATTGTTTTCCTCCACACAAATTATTACAAGCCATGCAATCTAATGCAAAGTAGATTCATTTCTTAAGCCAGACTTTCAGCAGATAGGTATGGTTCTGTGGATCCCAGACCAATATTAAGCCACATTGCTAATATCTATTTTCCTAATTCTCTTGGTATTTTGGCAATATTTACAATTGCCTATCAAAATCCTAGCACCTCTATTGCCTGGTATATTCCCTGGCCAGCCTGAACTCGCCATTCTTCCCATTTTTAATTTCCCCTCTTTGTGAAACTCTCTTCATCTGGTCACCTGTGCACGATTATAGTCATCCCACTTTTTATGTTGCAGGCCTTAAGGTCTTGTTTTGTTTCATTGCTGCTTTTGACTGGAAATTTTCTATTTGTAGTACCGTTTAATGGTGAGATTCTATTGCTGCAACACAGTGTACGCATGATAATTTTGAAAAAGTGGCTTTGCAAATGAAAAAAAAGATCAATATAAATATGCTTTCACACTGTGATAATTTCCTTGTAAGTGTTAGTTTGCTGGCTGCAACACATACCTAGCGTTTCTTTGTGATCAATGCTGATTAGCAGTGTGTACCCATGAGGTTCATGACGCTAAACTTAAGCAATTCTTGCGCGGGCAACCACTATGCAACCACTGGGAAAAGAATAATAAGATGCTTTAACTTTTGTTAGTACATGTTTTGTTTCCTAATTCAAATCTAACTTCAGTGTCACCAAAATGTAATTGCTCGTTCTAGTACTTGTAGATGCATAGTTTGATTGTTTAGTATCATAGTAACTTTGTTCTTGGTTTAATTTTGTTCTTGGTTTAAGTTACAAGAAACACCACTATTTAAAATTGACATTTAAAGAAGTATGCGGCAAACAAGCTGACAAGTTGCTGCCTCGGTTTCACATTTTGCTACTGGACAGTTTAGTAGTTATATGTGTGGTAAATGATATATTACTGCATTGATTGCTTGCCATCATCGGCCCAAGTAGCTCTAAGCATCTTATATAATTTATGAAACTACTAAGGTATTCTATTGCTGTTATTGTTCCCAATGCTTTTTTTGCCTGCAGTATTCTAGTATTCCAGGTCTGCCTTGTTAAGCTCCAAATACGAAGGGCATCCTTTCATTATTCAAGTAAATTTACTTACATTTAAACTATGAGAGAGATGTCAAAGCAGCAATTTTTTAATCATGATTTTGACAGGGCTAATTTTATTCTAGTCATTCAATGTGACTTGTTTGTGAGCCAGTTTAATGAATTTGAAATGACTGTAGTTCTATAAAGGTTGGAGAAGATGGACTTTTTATGTAAATTTTGATGGTTGTTGTAACTATTTTAGTGGTTGTCGCATCATAGAAGTCTTATGGGAATTTGAATTCGGCCATCCTCTACAAGATGACCCACAACGAACAAAGAGCATCATGGATGCGTGAGGGAGCGATAGGATTGGCAGGTCACAACTGTTCATAATTTTTATAGCTCTTTCACAGGATTTTGTCTTAGGAATCCTTGAGTTTTCATTTAAATTAGGTTTGGTTTGATCCTGTTGTTTTCATAGCTAATCATTCCAGGTAATTTTATTCCATAACTTCAAGGTAATTGAATGTTGTATGTTCTTGATTCTTTATTAAGTTCCTGGATATTAACTTAGACATTTTGCTGAATTCGCTTAAAAAAATTTGGAATTATATTAAAAGAAAGTTGCATTTATATTCGGAGAATGACGCATGCATCTGTACTTCATCAATTAGTTTACGTCTGAGAGAGAGCTGTGGTTGTCTCTGAGCGGGGAAACATAAATGAAGCCCGTGATCGGAAGTTGAGTGAGCCGCTGAACTAGCTAAAGTGCTAGATGCGCGCTCACAAAAGGGTTGGCTCGGTCGACTGGTCGACGCTCCGACCATGGCGGAATCTGATCTCGTTCTGTTCCCCTTTTTCACGGTGACACCCCCCCCCCCCCCCCGCTGAGGCTCCTATGGGACCAGTCTTAATTTAGGTTGTTTAAAACTTGGTTGTGGAGCTTGCAACCGCATCGAGTCGCGCTTGATTCTGTGCCTGTCTGTGTACGTCGCAGAAGAGTTTTTCGCTATAGTTAACTGAAAAGCGCGGGGTATGCCGCATCATCCTCAAGCAGTTTGGGAGAGTCGATATTTGTCGGCTTCTTTGGTTCGGGGACACTAGAAAGAAAACTGGAATAAATGTTAGACTATATGTTATCAACGCTACTTCTACACTCACTCTGTCTCCCTCACATTTTCCGTCTTTATGTACAACTTTACCGTACCATACCTACTCCAAATTGTAATTATGCGTTAATGATACTAAGATAAACTACGTACTTGTTAGGTAGTTTCCTGACAGTTTATTAATGTGTTAGGATCCGCTTGCAAGATTGTCTGTTTTACTAAATATCGTGCAATATTTACAATAATAGTAGACACCAGTCATGGTGCTTGTTGAGCAATGCGGATCTAGGAGTTTTCAATCATGGAGCACAATATTACCGGTCATAAGGTTACAGTACCGACAGTGTCTGAGCGTAGCGGTGTTCGAATTTCATGTGCTGATACACGAAATACTTAAACGCGTTTTGCGTTAGAGGACAATATTTCGCGGGCTTGACTGACGCTATGGGCTCCTCACAGGCCTATGTAACTTTAATTAAATGGTGATTGATGTTTTGTTTAAATTTCGAACTAATCATAAGGGTTAACTTGGGGTACAGCAGTGCTTGGCGAATGAATCCTTATGTTCTTGAACTCTATATTACTGTTTTCCTTCCCTTTCAGCCGTTGTAGACCACTTCCTCCCCAACTTGCGACGTAATACTAAAAGTTACTGCAGCATCACTAATCAGTGTGGAACACCTGTACTCTCTTAACGCTGTGACTTAGTAACGGAGTCTTGTTTTTCACAACATAAATAATCAGCACTGAATTTAAGTTAAATGGTACACGAGTTTTTGTGTGCGGTGTTATTCGCCGTTTCATAGCATAGCCTTGTACTAAAGCGTTTCTCTTAAATTGTGCACGAAGTCCGGCATCACGTAACGGCAGATAAATATGCGGAGCATAATGTTGCTAACATGTTCCTCTTTTAGGAAGAGGTACACATGCGTATTGTTTTTGTTGAATGCTTAAGCAAAAGGCGGTATATCACGGGACGGAAACGTGACTAACCGGGACAAACGCTAAGGACTGATGAAATCACAAATCAGTAAAAACATGCGCTAGCCGCTGCGGTAAAATCGGCGTTCGCTCGTATATAGATGGTCTGAGCCATTTACGAATATATTTTTATGTAGACTCGTCGCACGATTTTCCCACCAACTGCGGGTGTGGCTGTGGTGCTCATCAGTGGCAAGATGAGAATCTTTGCATGTGTCAATAGCGTATATTCGAAGGTGTGTTATGTCTGGTAACGTCATGTCCATAGATATCCGCGTCCTTAGATGACCACGACACGCTGCATTCACGAGATTCATTGCGGTTTTTTTTCTGCAATATAGTACGCCTATTGATAAGATGACATCGATTTTGCCATGATCAGCTTTCTTTCGCTCCAGTTAACTGATGATTCCAACGGAACCCAGTTTTTGAAATGCTGGAATGTGTTCTGCACCAGGTTATTCAATTAAGTTTGGTGTGGCCCAGAGCACCGAATTCTGCACAGTAAGGCACACGAGCACAAATATTTGAAATCGACCATATTGAGAAATTCTCCAGTTGCTCCATTCCCCCAACGCCAGACACGTTTTGCCCTTCCCGCTCGCTCCACATCGGGCATATGTAAATATGCCTCTGTACTTGTTATTTAGCAAGTCATAATGTCGTACAGTTCTCGCCAGTTCACTCGGCTCTCGTGGTCTAGTGGTACGTGCTCTGCTTTTTCTTGATTGCCGGGCGCGCAGACAGATATTATATATGTTATAGTATTATACAGATATTATATATGTATTATATACTTTGCTTTTGAATGATTTTTAGTTGGAGTGCTGTATGGCACGTCGAATGTTATGGCGGGACACCCGTTTGACACAGTCAAAACGAAAATGCAAGCGCAAGTTGGCTTTGAAAAGCATAGTATGACTCAATCGATACTGACAACTTTGAGAGCAGAAGGCATTAGAGGACTGTACAGGTAATTTTGCGCTTGCCCATGATGGTTGAGTATTTTTGTGTGCTTATTTTGAATCTTTCTTGTTTTGTTTTCAGAGCATATATTCCACGCATTGTCAGATGATGATACAACTGCCGAAACCCTCGGCATAATCCGTAAAATTATTTACATTCCCACCGTACACGCGTTTAAGTCACTTAGCTTGGAAATGTATACCCAGCAGTCCACGCATCCCCCAACAGTGGCTGCACGCATTCTCAACTGTCCACGCTTTAACCTCATGGGGTTAGCCATGTTCGTTCGTGGTCTTTGCCACGACGAAAGGTTTTCCCTAAGTCATGGAAAAGGCGTATTTCGTTTGGTTTTTAGTTCGTTAACGCGAAGAGATGTTATTTTATTTAATGAGCTGCTGACTTACCTGCATGATTTTTAAGATTATATATGCGCTGGGTAGGCAGATCTAAGGTAAGAATTTGCGAACACTGGATTGATCGTTGATGGATTGATCGTTGATGGATTGATCGTGTTGCCATTTGATAGGTTATGTCAACAATGGTGTAATTCTCGCTTCCCGGATGATGCACAATTTAAGGCGGCCCTTGTTCGGTTTGCCTAAGAGATAAGAGTGTCAATGCTTTACCAAGCATTGAGTTCCGACCTTGTTTTTAAACCAAGCCGTACGTTTTACAGCAACTTTATCGTTGAGTCCCTGAAGAGATTCATTCACAAAATCCCTTGACAGAAATGATTTTCAAATTATGTATTTATTGCCACGTGTTTAGTGGTGAATAGAAAGTTAAGTGCGCGTTTCTGCTGTTGGTCAGCTCGTTGTAGTTTTTATGCCGTTCAGGCATTGTGTCTTGGTCTTTGAACTTGTTGCGCGGCTGCTACAATAGTTATATGGCTTCTTGTTGAAGATGCTGCATCTTTTTTTTAGAGGCTGTATCCCGCCCCTTTGGGGGTCAGGTATATATCGCTCTACTCAATTTGCAGTTTTTGAATCTGTGTAAGTGTGAGGCATGCACTGGAGATTTTTTCTTTTGAAATAGAAGTTAGGAATGCTCCATCTAAAACCAAGCAAGGATAGTATATCCACCTGAAGTCGCTTTGACAACCACTCATGCTTGAGCGAGAAATAAGGTGTTCAAATATAGCATAGAATAATAGCTTAATTATGTAGATATTACTTTCAGCCGTTATCTTTGTCATGTGTTTTTGCTTTGCGTCTTAGCATCGCAGTTATCCTACTTAAAGCTGCGTATACTTTCCATGCCTGCTATTAGTCTGACATGATTGTAGATATTCGTTTTTGAGCGCTCTCAATTTGATTTCCACTTTTGATATTATGAATTGCATTCACTATTTTGTTGTATCCCTTTTCAGGTATACGTACTGTAGTGATTATGGCACAGCGAAAATTCCGCTGACAGGTGGTGTGCAAATGTGAGTTTTCCAAACTTCCGTTTCTAATGAAAACTACGCGCGCTACTGCTTTTATTGCTTAAATATTGCCATATTTCAATTTGACAAGATGTTAATTTTCTCATTCGCATTCTTGCTAAGAGGGTCGTTCTGCAAGGTAGAGAACTTCCCTCAGACCCGCCCATAAATTTTATGCACGAAACCTTCGAGTAGCACCCATGTCACGTCAATGCTGTGGCAGAAGGCGGCCGTTGCTGTTTAGAAAATATAATGTATAGAATATGTATAGAAATATTCCATGAACATGATACGCTTACACCAATGTTTTCTGGCTTGCAATAGAAGCCTCCCCTGGGTGAAGTCTGGTAATCATTTGTACCAGGAGGCATCTACGTTAGGGGTGGCTTTGGCTTCTTTGCATGCAGTCAGACTTGTGCTTGCGGCTGGAGGGTGCCTTACGCTCGGTGGCAGTTACCACCGATGGAACTATATACGTGATCAATGGGCCGCAGGACCATTTGGAAGACACCTGGCTCAAACTAGGTTTCCGATGCGGGGTTCATTGGTTAAAGTTAAATGCTAATCTTCCTCTTTACGTTGCGTCTGCATCGGAGAATCACCCGAAATTCGCTGCAGAGGAGTTGGGAGTGTGCCAGAGCCGAGCCTTCACGTGTATTGCTGCTTTCGTTGCAGGGCTCTCCTCCTTATTACCGCAATGAGAGCTTGGCTCTGTTTGCGTTGCGCACGTTCATAGTACGCAAGGCTATGGTATAAGGCAGATTGTTACATAAGGCTTTCGTAAGGATAGAAAGAATTTAGTAAAATGAATCGTTACATTGTAAAGCTGTCTTCTACGGCAACGAAGATTGGTCCTTTCTACTCACGATTATTTTTTTAACCATTTTTTTAAAATGGCGATGGGTTTTGTGTTATGAAGTTGTGACCGATCCTTTTGCTCATCTCGTATGTCGTTTTGGAAATGCAGGCGTTCAGTAATGCTTAGAATCGTTTTACGCTGTGCTTAACTGTATTTCAGTCGAGTGATTCTCGGAGGCCTAGCTGCATCGGCCGCAAGGGCTATTATCGAGACGCCTTTGGAGTTAGCCAAGGTCTGTATTGGAAACTGCTCTACACTTACAGTTGCTTCTGTTCTTTCTTAAATCGGTCTTGTCCCATTGATCATATCGCATTTTCAGCTAAGTGGCCTGTCTGGTATTTTCGCCTACTTGGTCTTCGTTTGGATGTCTGAGCCAACTTGATGCTGGTCGTTTCTGAGTTATGGGAAGCTGCTCGTATGTCGTGGTCTGGAAATTGTTTGCTTGCTTTGGCATTTTGTTCTAGGTAAGGCGGCAGACTGGGCAAACATGGCATTTTCGTGGGCTCTATCAGGTGCGTTTGTTAGACAATATATAAGCTTTATATTAGTGAAGGTTTGATGTCTTTCATGTGCGCGAGTGCGTTCAGACTACTTCGGTTGCGTCTTCATCCCTGATTGGTGGCAATTTCAGCCTGATTAGCCCCGGCTAGGCGGAATCCCTCGCTTTTGCGTAAATGCAAACATTTAAAATTACATATTCCATCATCTGTGTTTGTCTCGCTAGATATAATCTGAACATCGTAGATTGGTTATATTCAGCTTTTAATTGCATTTATTAATCTAGTAAATCTTGAGTCATGAGTTTTTCTCCTCTTGTTGTTGTAATGTCACAGAAGTATCTTTGCTGAAATTTTGAAATCTTTAAATAATAATACTTCCTTTAAAAAAACGGGAGGAGGCCGTACATATAGTTAGATGTAGCCTGCACATCGTGGATTGGTTATGTGAACAGTGTTTATTTGCATTTATGTAGAAAATAAATTGGGAATCTTGAATCCTCGAATATAGTCGCCTCCCCGTTCAAAGTTATACGCCTTAATGATACTCAGCTTGCTTTATATATATATATATGT
>QQSS02235257.1:0-10038 GCA_003687565.2 Craspedacusta sowerbii | reverse complement strand
TATATATATATTACATGCACAAATCACGATCAGCAGGTCAAAACAAACTGATACCAGACTACTTACGACGGACTGAAGTCGCTCATCGTCATTCCTCCTATTGGTGATATCTCGTCATCATAGTAGTACATACGGTAGTCTCTAAAATTAACAATTTAACACATCAGTTCCTAATGATAAGGAAATCCATCGATAAAAATAACAGAAACCAAAACAATAATCCACGTAAAAACTCTGCAACAAAAAGATGCTTGCGTAAACAGTCTGCGTTCTTATTTTCATTTTTTCGGACATGCCCTGTTTGGAACGTGCATGTCATTTAATCAACAGGTTTAAAAACAAAAACATCGGAATTTGGATTGCAGTCTGTTGTATGGAGAAGGTAAATCGATCAAAGAAGCCTTGGTGGCACTCGGAAAATGCTTCAACGACTTTACGAAAAAGTCATGAATGCTTTGCAGGGAAAAATCCGATTTCTTTTCGGGCAAAAAGTTAGGTACTTGGGTCGCAAGTTAGACACGCTTGGAACCAACATGTTATCAGATCTTTTAGAGGATCCTAATAAAGTTCGTGGATGAGAGGGGAGACATGTAAAGGAATTTTGCAGGCGTTTGTTTATCAGTATAGGATATCCGATCTGACATGGACTGACTCCTCATGTAGAGGGCTTCGAGAAGTGCAGAAACAGGTCGAAAGCATGATGATCAAACCTGCACAAATGCTTGTAGATCGTTAATAGCCACGAAAAAAAAAACAGCTTTTCGTTGAAAGACGACACATTGAGTTTGGAGTCGAAAAACTTTACCACTATTTGCACAGTAACGCATTCAAGATGATTACAGATCACAAACCGTTACTGGTTTTACTGGCTCACGGCAGAATAGTTCTTCGCAAAAGGCAGCAGGTACCACACAGCTGGTTCACTACAGTATGTACCACACAATCATCATCATCGTCATCGCCATCGGTAGGCTGCTCTAATGACAAACCAGATGTGTAGATCGTGCAGGCGAGAACGCCCCGGTCGTGCTCTGCTTTTACAATCACTGGTACAGTCAAGTGCACATGACAGCTAATGGAATAAACAATGTATTGAGGATAGGTCATTCGTGGCCTTCCACGCTTAGGTTTCCCGAGGTTCGCTGGTGGTTCGTACAATGCGTACTTTCTGATCGGTTGTTAATTTGGTTCGTCATCTTGTCCGATTCGCAAGATGCGACCCACCCAGCTCGATTGTCTTTGCAAGGCGATGACCGATAAATGGAATTACGTTTGTGCAAGCGTAGATCTCGGCTTTGTTGATGTGATTAACGCATTGATGTTGAGGATGAAGCGGTAGCATTTTGCACCGACAACGCCTAGATTGCCTTTGTTACGTTGTGTCAGCGTGCTTGATTTTGTTCGATGTAGCGGTTACCATCGACCTAAGGTACTTGAAATTACTGACGACTTCGATGTACTGTTTGTTTAGGCACGTGATGGCACTTGCAGGCCTATTCCGAATTCCGGGTTTATCACTTCCTTAGTATTCTCAACCTTAATTTCCAGGCCTGCCTCGCTCGCTTGATTACTGGCTTTCAGTACCAGCTCTTGCGTTCACTAACAGCTGTTCACCAGTAACACTCATCGGCTTACTCTAAATTATTTAGTTTCCGTTCTATCTGTCGTCGGGATGGGTGAGTAAACCAAAAATGATCAACCGCGTTGCGCATTACGAAGTCTACTACTACAAAGAAGATGATAGGGGTCACCTAGAAGCACACCCTTTCTCGTTCAAAACCTTGCGGATAGCTTGCTGTCTACTAGAATTCTACTGCTGGAATGGTCGTACAAGGATCGTACCTTTTCTGGGATGCCGTAATGACGCAGCATTGCAAACATGACGTCTCTCTAGTGTGGGATGCAAAGACATCTTTAAACTCAATAAGAGCTGCGTCGCGCTGGGAATTCTGGTGCTACGCTGCCTTACATAGTCGACGGACCAAGGGAATTTGCGGATTCCAGCTCCGCCAGTTTCAAAAGCCTGCTTGGTTAGGCCTAAGTATGCGGTCTACTGCGGGTAAATCCCATTCAGCAGCATTTCAAGGTAGACTTTTGCAGCAATCGACATCAAAAATATACCCAGCTAATTTGTCACTTGTTGCAGATTTACAAGCTTTGGGACAGGAACAATGAGATTGGTTGTCCACTGTTTTGATGCAATGCTAGCTTCATAGATTTCTTGGCATGCTGTCAAAATTTGCTTGCGAACAAACTCGTCACCTTGCTTGAGTACCTCGGCTGTCCTGGCTGCATCGCTTCTTTAAACCTAGCTTCGCGGTCTTTTAGTCGGTCAATGGAAGCACCTAGCTCCACGCGAGAGAAATTCAAGACTTCTATCGGGAGGCCCCAGGAGGTGGAAATTATCGTTTAATCTGGCAAGGTTTCCATTTAGCAGTTCTTCGAAGTATTTTGCCCGTGCTTCGCTAAGGTCGTTTCGTCTTCCATGCAACGAGCCATCAAGAACTTTGACTATTTTCAGCTTTCTTGCGGCTGATATCGTTAACGATCTCCCCAAATTCGCTTGAGTTTGCTTTTCATGGAAAGATTTTCCAGATCTCGAATTTGCCTGCTGAGAAGAGCGCTTTTGTCTGCCTGGTAAGAGACAGTTCAGTAAGTTCCCTCCGTCGATCTCGAGCTGTCCTGCTTTTAATCTGGGAGCATTTTCTCTTGGCTTCATCTCTTTCTTCTATGAGTTTCACCGCTTGCAAGCTTACCAAGTCGGGAGTTTGTTTTTAGGGCTTTATCCCAAGGACTTGGATGCAAGTCGCTTTAATGCGCTTCCTCGATTTTGCCAAAAGTAGTCTGGATATTAGCAGAATATTAGCTGGTCGCTTTCCTCCTCCAATGATGTCATAAACCAATAACGAAGCACTGTCGAACTGCTGAGTATGTTCTTCCACTTTCAGCAGGTCTACGTTGCACTTTCGCCGCATCACTGGGGCACTTGTGGCGGACTTGACGCTGACCTTTATACTTGCAGCGACAATTCAGATGTTAGAGATGTCCACCGAGTGGTACGCAAGACAGTTTTCTAAAGAATTTAGTCACATGCTATAAATCAAGATGTGGTCGAGTTGTGGATGCGGTTCTTCTGGGCTTTCATTAGGATGCTGCCAAGTTCATAACCTACCCGGGCGCAGACTAAATCGTTTGCATAGGTCTATGTAGCGATGACCATTATGGTCGGTTTCCCCGTGAAATGCATATCGAACAAGAATGACGGGGCTTATGGCATGGCTATCGTCGCCTAATTTGGCGCTGGCACCGCCAAACATTATTACAATGTTGAGTTGTGGAATCTCGTTCAGAGATGCTTCAAATTTGGTAAAGAATTGGTATTCCTTACCGTTTCGTTTGCATCCCCTGTCTTATTCGAAGAAGCGTAGACGGCCATGGTGGTTGTTTTCGCGTTTTCAGGTGCAAGATGCGTTCTCAACTTGCTCAGCAGCGGCAATTTCACAAGCTAGATGCGAATCGAGCCGTATTCCCACTCCTCTGATGCCTGCTCTAGCTGAGGAGAGAATTTTGAGCAAATTCGTGAAGCTGATACTAAAATTTAAGTCTTCTTGAAAATGTTGACGGTGTTCTTGTAGAGCCAGAATTCTAATACCATATTTCTCACAGCCCAAGGAGAGCTGATGGTATATTGCGAGCATATTTGCAGTTCGGACATTGAGTATTGCAACATTAAGACGATGGTTAAGTTTTGGCTTCGGATCTCTGGAGTGGTCCGGCGTCAGGATCCCTTCGGCTTGCCCCGATCACGTCACTCGTGCATGATGATCCTGCGACAAAGGATTTTTCTGGCGTCGCAAGCGATCCACAGATTTGCGTTCTTGTCTACCATCGAATACGGCTTTTATAAGACCGCTCGACGAAGCATGGTTAACTCTCAACCCTCCTAATTTACACTGGGTTTTCCGGCTGAACTCCACCGAGTGAGAACACCCAGTGTGTTAGCAGGTATATACAGCAGGTATCAAATAGCACCCTCACTACAGCAGGTGCCAGACATTAGACTCACTACAACAGGTGCGACACAATAGGCTCAATACAGCACGTAACAACCATAGGATCACTTAAGCAGGATAGGTTCCGACTGGATGAACTATAAGCCATTCTTTGCAGTGCTTCATTTCATCATATGCAGTTAAGCAGTCACAAACCAGAAAGCCTCAAAACGAAAATTATGCGCCTGCACATAATCGCTTTCTTACTTACATCTGCTGAAATCTGTACAAGCTAAACTTCAACATTCAATTAGCTGCTCCTAAATGAGGCAACTAATGCGGAGCGCGAGATGAATTTTGCACAAACCTTTTCCTTGTCCTTTTGAATATAAGTCTTCCCAGCCACAGCACAATCAAACACGCAAAGAATACTGCCAATCCCATGGCAATTCTAGCTCCTTTTGAAAAACTGCTTCCACTTTTCTGCACTAAATCAAGTGAAGCTGATGCACTCACTTCCCGGAAACTTGCAGGAGAAGGGTCTATAATCGTTGAGTCTAAAGGCAAAAATTTATTTACATGATCATATCAGTCTAAAGGGTCTAGTCAAATAGAGTATAGTCTAGAGTCTAAAGAGTCCAAAGTAAGTAAAGCAGCAAGTAAAGTAAGTAACTAACTTAAGCTACGAGAGTATAGAGTCTAAAGACATAAGAGTCTAAAGGGAAAAACTATTTATGTGATCATACTAGATGCCCAATACTTTACAGTATCACAGATATAAAACAATACATATGCATAAAAAATAACTATTCAAAGTCAGATAAAACCCTTATTTTTCATGCCCCATTATTAAAACTAAACCTACTAGCCACTAACAAGTCTCTGGCAACAAGCTCCTTTTGTAATTATTTGAGAGCAGACCTGATATTTTCATAAAAACGTAGTGGTAACTAAAAACTAGTAGTCTGATTACTCACCCAAAGTCGACTGAGAAATACTTTTTGACTGCATCACTTTAGGAGAGAAGAGCGTGCTTGAACGTACATATGACACTGATGAATTTCCTGATATAACAGATGACAACAAAAGTTTTGAATCCAAAGATGTACCCATAGTTGGTGAATCAATATTGAACGAACTGGAAATCAGCTCCACAAGACTAGATGAGACAGTTCGCCGGTATGTTTGAAGCAAAAATGATGAAATTGGCGACTCGTGGCTCAAAAAAAGATGAGTAGATGACTGAGTTACAGACTCAACAGAAACGTCTGGAGAATATGAGGACATGTCATGCAAAACAGACACCGCTAAAGAAGAGTTCTTCGTACCATAGAAAATGAAACTACTTTGACTTATGTCACTAAAGTGGGAAGTAACTTCTAAAACGTTGGCTGAATATGTTGTCGCACCATAAAACAAAGAAAGTTCTTGAGAGCTAAATGTGAATGACATAGGAACTAGTTCACTGACAGATGAAGACTGAACTGCATACGTGTGCAGTATGTCTGTTCTTATGGCCATTGTGGTCAATGCAGAATCTTCATGCAGACTTGTAGGTGAGACAGCAACTGATTCGAATGCAACATTTGTGGTTGTATTTTCGTTGCCTCCAATGTCTACTGTATATGATCCTTCCAAAGCAGTTGATGCTTGAAGTCTTGTAGAGTGTACCTCATTATACATAGATGTCCTCAAAACCAGAGAATCCAAAGAATTAAAAGAATTAGAAGATACAAAAGAGAAGTCCCGAGTAGGCAAATGCCTATATGTTTGTACACCACGTGTGTCAACATCAATACCAAAATTAGCAGATTGAGAATCTACGTCCACGACGGTATGGGAGACATCTGGGGATGTGGCACCTTGTTCTGCCAAAGTAGTTTTAAACAATGGGGAGAGCAGAAGTTCATGAAGCATGGTCGTCAACAAGTGTTCCACATAACTTGAGGACACCACAATTACATCACCTGTGCTTGCAGATACATGATCTAAGGTAATGAAATCAACACTTTCTGATTGATTGCTTCTTTTAATATTGGTCTGAACCGACTCATTACCAATAGACTGTAGACCACTAAAAGTAGATAATACAGAAGCGTCGGATTCAAATGAAGTCTGTATATCACGAAGATCCAAGTCCATGCTTGAAAAAACTGAAAGCAACTTGCTGGATGTCACAAAATCTGGAAAAACTGGGGTGCTCATAACAAGAACTGTGGATGATATGGTTACCTTTGAATTCAGCAGAGTCTGGAAAGCCAAGTGCACAGATGCATGGCCTGCAGATTCAGCAGTCACGTAGGGCACGAAGTCATTGGCTGGCGTAGTTGTAAAGTCTGTACATAATGATGTGAAACCGTTACTTAAATCTAGCATTTCTGAGCTTTTAATCCAAATCAGAGGATGCAAAGAGGCTGTCCCTTCATGAGTGGCTTCAAGATGAGAGTTTCTTGACCAAGATTCTGAAATAATAGATTTTTTTGTTTACATAACTATACAGATGAAGACAAAGACCCGAAGTAATACTTAAAACAACAAGAATGAGATAAGATAAATCGATGAGGTAATTATTATCAAAAGAAGGTTTTTAACATACCTCATACAGCAAAATTGCCTAAACCAGCTTTAAGGATCTTATCCATGCAGAAAGCACCCCAAGCTTAATCACTATAAAGTATATCCCTTGAACAGTTCCCACAACTCAAAAAAGGGCATATCTGATAAAATCTCACATAAGAAATATGTCTTCTTATATAAAGCTTCTATCCCAAGCAGCTATAAAGCCATAGTGTTAACACACCAAAAAGCTTTGTGATCCAGGAAAGATGAAGGCAGCCATAATTTATTAATAGTCAGCTAAAGAACACTCAATGAATTAACTAAACCACAAAAAGAAGATTTAACCATTACCTTCTTCTTCACAGTTTGAGTGCCACAAATACATACCCAGACACAGAGTCTTCAACAAAATGGTGCGAGGCCCCATAAGCTAAACTGCTATGAAAATAATAAAAATGTAACAGAAAACAAATTTACAAATTCCTCCAATACCATCATGACAACACATCAAAACAAATTTATAACCTACCATATCAAGCATCTGATCAGCTACTAATTTAAGCTCACATGTTATATTCCTCCAAGATTGTGTAATGCAGCAAAACTGCGCTCACGCAGGCACTCACGCAGGCAGCAATATTCTGATAAAAACTTAACAAACAGAAGGGCATAGCAATTGATCTGGGATATACAGTGTGCACTAGAGAACACAGAATCAACTTGGCTTAATTCTACTCTGCAGCAAAGACTCTCACAAACACAACTGAATCATCCCAAAATAAGCTTCTCAAACACATATTATGAACATCTCTAGACATAGTTCTTAACTGTAGAGACTACAGCTTTAGGTGCCACTAGCTTTAATACAAGACACCTATATGTCATGTAGGTAAATATAATATCACAGTGCAAAGCTTACAGTAGGCAGATGAGCATTATGAAATTATAATCAGCTGAAATCACATGTGTTTCTTTCAAATTTCAAGTGCTGTTGTATAGATTTGGAAAATGAATTTACTACTCAAAAAAGATATTTCAGTCACTTGCACGTTTATTGATGACTTGAGCTCTTACCTGAATTCTGGTCCTGTATACGTAGAATAGCCTTCCATAGTCACAGCTATAAATAAATAGTTATTTCGGAGATATTGAGTGCATTTACATGTCAAAAAGAAAGGTAATGGATTGGACTGACTTATAGGTTCTGGCTTCTGTAAGCACCTGAGTTATTTATAAGAAATTATCCTTTACACATAGTTAGGAGGCACATGATTTGTGTAAGTATTCTTTGACAACGCTGTTCCCATTTTGATTAGTAGTCTCGAACCCTATAAATACACTCTGTGAAGACTGTCAGTCTTCCTTGATTAACAGTTATATCACATGCCACTTGCCTAGACCTTAGAAATAGGCTAAGCAAATTTAAAACTTGCTCATGGCTTTAGTTTATAATTAGCTTAACTGTTCTCTGCGAATTTTTAAAACATGCACCATGTTGTTGATGACATGCATATTTAGAAAGTAAATAAATGAGAGCCAAGTGCAGAGTCAGGCAGCACTCTCTGGTTAGAGGTGATATTGAGTAGAGAGAGAAAGCCAAATGACACGGTTGAAAATTAGACTTCGTACAAAGGTACGTATCACAAGAACCACTGACAGCTAAACCTATTTTGCTGTTATCAGGTAGTTAAACAAAGACTTACAACACAGCTTTGTTTATTTGGTGAATGTCATCACAATCAGAACTTACAAGCAATTTATAATAAAGGAGGCATGCAGTACAGCATCTGTAGACTTTAATACTCTAATATTACTAACTTGGGGCCCATCATCGGACAAAATAAATATTGCAAGTAATTTTCCAATGGCGCACTCCGTACCTTAACATCTCTACATTCATAGCTTCAAGAAAGTTTGCAAATCCGACGATATCTCATCTAGCTGCTTTCACAGCATCAATTGCAGGAACCTGTGTCACATTAGTGTGCATCAGAACTTCACAGACATAAACTTAAGGGCAAGGCCTCAATTATTTCATAGCTAATACTTTGTTCTTCGCTTGGTTTGAGGTAAAATCCGAGGCTGCATATTTCCATATATCGTCCAGACTACTTGCAACCTAGCGCATTTCATTGATTAGAAACACAACCCATGTCTAACATGGTTTGAAGGGCACGTTGTTGTAGCCAAAGGCGGGATATGTAAAACGTGGAATAAGTACAGAACGTATCCGAACATGTGTCGAATACCGTTCAAAACGGACTTCATTCGCCACTGTTTACTGTATACCGTTCACTGCGCACCGTACAGCGTAAAGATCAGAGAATGCAAGGTATTTCTTTCCAGCAAAGTTAATTACCTGGGAGTTATACTAGATCATCATTTTCAGTGGAAATCTCACAAAACAAGAACTTAGATAGACTTTTATCTCTTTCGTTTGAGCTCTGAAAGGCATCAGAATTAAAGATATTAATTGTAGTTTTTAAAATTTCGTGCGCGTTCTGCCACTACAATTCTTCTTCTATAAATATTTACTTAAGCGGGGTTTATGTAGAAAGTAGTTAAGTACAAATTGTCCAATGGTAGAGCAGGGAGCTTGTCTGGGGTCTTCCCTGCTCACGTCCTCCTCCTTACCCCAGCTCTAGTGGGGCCCAGGCGCTTCCTCCTGCAATCATGGGATAGGGCATTCCATGACACTCCGTTGCTAATGGTCTGCTATTGAAAATTCGCCACTATACTGGCTCAATACTTTCCAAAGTTTCTACTTTAGCTTTAGCTCCATTCTCATCTTTCATACGGCTCTATCGTCTGGTGTCAGGCTAGCAAATTGGAAAGGAAAACCTCTTATTCGTCCAAAGATGCGCGTTTTAATAAGTACAATTGCGTTTGCTGACCTACAGGAGCCAACTTCCCCATTATTTCATGAATGACACATTTTAAAACTTGAAGACACTATGAAAATGAAAAGTATGAATTTATTTGCGACCGAAAATAAAAAAGCTCCCTCCGGCGTTCCACTGTTACTTTATTTATTTATTTATTTATTTTTTTTTTTGGTCTCCATAATCGCAAATTGCAAGTTTCTACAAAATTACCGGACTTTAAAACGATTACAAAATGACTCGGAAAATTTTCCTTTTATTTGTTTTGGTCGTCCTGTAGCTCGCAATTGCTCAATGTCTAATTTGCCGACAAAGAATCTGACTATTGATCATTTTCATTACGATATACAATATAACATACACATTTGGTGGAGAAGGTGACGTCCTCTGTAGCCATTGCTAATCAGTTTGAGGATGTCACCTTGAATACTGACTTATAGGTATATGCCTCAAGACCTAATGAACATCATTAAAGTTTCAGCTTTGAGTAGAGTATTAATTGTTCCTGTGGAAAATATGAAGAAAGTACCCGCAAGGGAGGGAAGACGTGGTGCGTTGACGATCGGGTGCTCCCCGGTCGTTCGGGAGCGGACGGCGCCGGCCCT
>QQSS02235246.1:0-10038 GCA_003687565.2 Craspedacusta sowerbii | reverse complement strand
TGCGTATATATAATAATAATACCCATATATATAATAATAATACCCTACTGAAATGGACTGTGTCAGTCACGACCAGACAACTCTGCGAGCAAGGTCTGTGGTTATTATCGTGAGAGGGCCACAAGCGTAGACAGAGATTACCAGTTTATAAAAGGACTAGAGATCACACGTTCATAGAAGGGTGGGTCACAAACACCTGAGGGCATGCCGTACTAATTGTCGAACGCAATCCCACACTCTTCCTGGTTAGTCAATTTGCTGAAAACACCTCTAAGCTCCTGGAAATCTCATCCGATTAACCCCGCCAGTGCAATTACGTTCCAGAAATATCTATCGTGCATTCCCAGCCTATTTGTGTTCTTATTAGTTGGACACGTTTTGTCCTTTGCCATCGGCCTCGATCCTACTTAATTCTTTCAGCGCATAAATCAACGACTGCATCCCACGCAAGCCAATACGGATAACAAAGCAAACCTTTAACTCCTTCATTAAAGAATAAAAAAACACAGTCAATTATGTCTCTGGAGGGGTGCCAGATGGTGGAGTAGTAGATGGTGATGGTGATAGGCACTACCTTCCTCATCCTCGTCGAAATCTCTTTCACCCAAATCAGTAAATATATCGCTGTCATCACTGCTATCGTCGAGAACAAAATCGGGCATCTTGTGCATATCTAACAACCTTCACCGAGCAGCCAAACTTTTAACGTGTGTATTTTGCTAACCACGAGTCATCTCGGCCTCCGGTTTTCAATAAAGCTAAGGATTTTCCTTGGCCGGGACGAAACGTACATAAGGCTAGCCGTTTGATTTACAAGGGATTCTTCCCGCGTACAGCGCAGCTGGCAATGCCCAAGTGATTTGGGGGCAGGCTGCCAAAACTGTGACGATCTCGTGAAGCTGTTCACTTGAGAGCTTATGTTCTCGTGAGGCGGTCCACTCAAGGTCTCCAGGGGTTTCGAGTTCTTAATGGGACTTCAAGCAGGTGCTTGCCCAGTTCTGACTGCAACCAAAGGTCTCTGACGAGTCCCTTGGCCGGGACGAAATGTGCGTAAGGCTAGCCATTTGATTTCCTGTGTTCTACAATAAGCTAGGTCCGAGCTCCCCAGACAGTTCCAGCGATCGGTGAATACACAGGCTCTTAGTACCTTGTCGTCCAACTAGGAGAGCCCTCAACGCGGCGGCCGGTCGGCAAGCAAAGTAAGTGACAAATTTTTGTGGCTACCCTGTTGGGCAAATCTCCTAAGAAGACAAAGTAATCAGCACAGAACGACATCGTCGTCCGCTGGGATGGTCTTCACGAAGTGTCGCCTGGTAACAGGGGACAGTGCGACGTCAGTTTGAATATCGTTGGAGCATCGACCAGTCGTCCGAGCCTCCCTTTGAGGTCGAGGGCACGTATCGAGCTCTTTAGCTCCTTTAGCGGCTCAACCAACATCCGACGACTAGCCTCATTTGCTTTCACCGAGGATCCATGGACTGCGCGTCTGGGGAAACTCCTGGCTCTTCACCAACAGCAACACCTGCTATGCGGTAACCTCGATATTTGACGACTTAATTTAGTACCCGCTAACCTACTGCGAAGCGAAAGGGTTAACTGTACGTCTGGTAACAGGGGACGGTTGATGACAATGTCAAGATCGCATTAAATATATTCTTTTTTCGTATATATATTTTTTTGTCAACAAAATATAGGAGCTCGTAGGCGTTTGAAAAATCCTCTTCCGCGGACATGCACCTTCACGACAGCCACCTACGACAGTCACCCTGAAACACTTGCACACAGCAACGGGTCTGACGACTGCATCTAATTGCTACGCAATATGCAGGCAACGCCCCCATCCGAAACAACATGGAACGAAATGAATGCAGCTACGACTGGCTATGGTCAGAACGGGTTACCTTCAGACACGTTCAACCCGCTGACTGGGGAATAACACCTCCGAAACACGTTACACGTCCGAAACAGATGCGAAAACCACTCCGCGGAGTCTGTAGGAGGGAAGGGCTTACATCAGAAGAGGTCCGACTGCACGAAGGCGGCACACACGATAGAAGCAAGCCTTTACGGACGCTTGACACGCTGCACGACCCGATTCTTAACGCAGGCGTAAGCACTGCCAATCTAAGTAACAAAATTCAACAGAGGCGATACCTAACCGAAAAGCGCAACCGCAGAATAAAAAAATTGTTACCGCCATCCATATCGTACGAAATTCCAAACACGGGCTAGTAAATAAACCGGACTCGGAGCTGCTCAGCATAAATAGAAATAACGAACACGGTTACGCCTGACACGAGGTACCTGAGCGCTAAGCTCGATATCCTCTTTCCGCAAGTTACCATGGAACGCTTCGGTACAGAAAATAATAATAATAATAATAATAATAATAATAATAATAATAATAATAATAATCATCATAATAATAATAATAATAATAATAACAATAATAATGATAATATTAATAATAATAAGTAATGATAGCAGTGATAATAACAATAATAATAAATAATGATAACAGTGATAATAACAATAATAATAAATAATGATAACAGTAATAATAGTAATGATCTTAATAATAACGATAATTATTATATTATAAGCCTGGCGCACAACAGAAGCCGGAAAAAAGAACAAATTCCTCAGAATAATCCAAGACAGTGCAAACATAGTGAGTCAATACGCAAAGACAAAAAAGATTCTGAAAGTGAATCGCACGAGACAAAATCCGGCAACGAAACCCAAAAAGCACTTAAGACATTTGACCAAATTTTGAATCAAACAAGAAAAAACAAGGCAGAAAATAACCACGGACGCTAGTAAACACGTAACCGTTCCGTTCGCGAACCAGAATTAGCCAAAATAAAAAACATGCCTGGCTAGAACCAACAAGGTTAGACCGGACGTACGGCATTCCAGAGGGCAGCAAACGGCCAGAACGTACGGGAACATCAGCTGCCTCCACGCATTCACGCGTCATAGCAAGACTGCCACACCGATATGAACTCTCGTCAACGTTTTATGCAAATAAAATAATTTCCGGCTGAAAATAACCAAAAAGCGCGAACTGGTAAAATAACAGCATCATAAATTAAGCGCTCCATCTATTTCAATGCCTGAGCAGTCTATGTACAATAAACAACTCTGGATATTTAAAATTACCACTTCCCGTAGCGCCATATTGTCGTGGAGAGGGATAATTACAAGCCCGATCTATGACTGCAGAGCTAAACAGCATTAGCAAATTTGTACGGAGTCTAGTTAAACTAGTCTCGACAACCTTGCCCCTCCAAGCTTATTCCCAATAACGATGCGGATGCAAAATCGACGTACACCCGCCAAATAATACGAGCCATACGCTTGGTCCAAACTCAAGGTGATAGCGAAGGGACAATCCCACAGTTATAAATCGCCAAGGTATACAGAGAGACAACGCAAGCAGTGACGAAGTGCCCATAACATAAGATTAGATCTGGGGCAAAAATAAATCCGGCTTTGTCACATTTAGACCAACCGAGATATCACCCAACACCCAGACACGACCACTCACACACGACAGACGCATGTTAACAACGACGGAAGCTTGGCAGCTACAAAGCACTGCGCACGAATGCCATGTGCAGATCTAAAATGCCAAAGAAAACAAATATCCAGAAGACGCGCCGAACATCACGAGTGGCGAACCACAGGATTTACTAGCTGCGAGCCACATACAACTCGACATAGTCTGGTTTTCTAAAACACCAGATAACACAAATTAAAAACTAACAACAAAAGAGAACGAACACAAAAAGCCTACCGAAAAGCAAACCATTTTGACTGGTACGTGGGACAAATTTTTGCAAAGCACCGACGCATTTAAAACATACAGCGATCCTCGACCAACAAAGCCCGTCATTTCGTTCTCATTAGGTACCGACTTTCCAACCAAGTCGAAGTTGTATTTCACCGACACAGAACGTGGCCTGCAACAAACAACTGCAGGCACGATGGGTCTCATATAGCTGATGTGCCTCATAAAACTGCGTGCGCATACAGCCGACACAAAGTAAGATTGGAACACACGACTGAACAGTACAGGCAACCCACGAAGAAAGCAGCCACTCAAAGCGGGAACACCTAGCACGGAAAGAACGGTGAACAAGGCGGCAACGCGTTTCGAGTCTGATGGTGATCCAATAAAACCGGCAAGACACCTAACGGCTCCTCTAGAACAAGTTTATGCAAACAGAAATACTTCAATCATAAAACGTAGAGTTCTTCAGAAACTGAGACTCTTTATAACTCGTCAAGACGAGGGAGCCCAGTCTTAATTATTGAACCAGTCATCGCTGTTGCTGCGACGGCCACCACCACCACCACCACCACCCCCTCGATTGTACCCGCCACCCCCTCCTCCACCACCGTATCCTTGAGGCTGATAGTAATTATTGAATGCAGGCATTTGGCCGCCACCTGGGAAAGCCCCTGGATGACCACCACCACTACGCTGGGAACTTCCACCGCCGTACTGACGATAATCACGAGAACCGAAGCCTCCCCCGCCACCGTACCTAGAGGCAACAGAAATAAAATAAATAAAATAAAATAGAAAATAGAAATATAAAATAAAAGATAAAATATAAATTATAACATATCAAAATATAATATATTAATAAATATAAATATAATAAATATATATATAAACATATAAAATATAAAAAATCTAACGATATAAATAACAATATAAAATACAAAAAAAATATATATATATATATATATATATAAATATAAATACAATAAGCAGGTGTAATATGACGGGCAGAACGCAGAAATTCATTTTTAAGAAAAGAAACGCATAATTAGTCCGGAGTACTGCGACAAGACGGGTAGTCGAAACCTTCACCACTATTCTCACCTGCTCTTCTGCGCTCGTTTAGCGACCTGGTGTTGCTGCGCTTGATATGCCATGGACTCTAGCCACGCAGGAATTTCCTGTTTAGCCTCCACCAGTATGTCCATCAAGTCTCTGGCTACGTTACGGTTCTTCTCGTTGAAAAACGATGTAGCTAAACCAGTGTGTCCAACACGACCCGTGCGTCCAATTCGATGGACGTACTCCTCGATGTCAGCTGGCATGTCAAAGTTTACGACATGCTTTACATTGGGTATATCCAAACCTCGGGCCGCAACCTACCAAAAAAAAAAGCCTAGAGTTACGTTTTCCATGAAGACTATCAAAACCTGCATAATGCAATTGGAAGAAAAGGAATATATGCAATGCATAATGCAATTGGAAGAAACCTGCATAATGCAATTGGAAAAAAAAGCTCGCAATTGGAAAATAAGGACGATTCCTCATTGATATTTAGCCTATTCACAATAGCTTTCAACTGCCTAAATGAACAATTATTCCGTAAAAAAAAAAAAGAGTCCAACGGCCAGCCATGGAAGTGAACATAACACCGAAAAAGACACCGTGAGGAACACGCCACAACTTACAGCAGTGGCAACCAAGATCGGTGTGGAACCCTTCCGAAAGGACTCCAGAGCAGTTTCCCGCTCACGTTGATGACGATCGCCGTGAATCGAAGTGGCTGGGTAGCCTTCGCCGTACAGAAAATCCTCAAGAGAGTCAGCACCGCGCTTGGTCTCCACAAAAACCAGTGTCAACGAGTCCGGGCCTGAACCAGAAAATGAAAAAGATAGAAAAAAAAACAGACAAATACAACTAAGGGCCGCAGTGCATAAATCCAAGGATCTTACGTGATGCTATCAAATACTGCTATCATACACTAAACTTTGTTATCAAAGCAAAGAATGAATAGAATAATTGCGTTACCGGAAGCGTTGAGCAGATCGAGAAGGAATGACCGCTTATCGATTTCATCCACCCAGACAACCTTCTGAGTAACATTCTCGCTTGCAGAGCCCACGCGACCCACAGCCAGGAACACGTAGTCATTCAGAAAGTCTCGGGCAAGGATCTGAAAAAAAAAATAAAAATGGAGCTAATCTTTACTCGAGTCGAAGAATACTGCGCTTGCAAATCCTGCCAATTGCTCAGTGGAACACTCATTAGAATAAACCCAAAACAAAGAATATACGAGCTGCAATCCGGAAAAGCCCTACAACGGACTAGGCTCCTACACAGGAAAAAAATCAATAAAACGACCCAGAACCTAATGACCAAACAAGTCTAACAGAAATACAAGGACTTTAGAAATATTGGATAGGATATTAGAAAAACCTAAACAACTAAGATGACCTTCGACCTCATTCAAAGGAAAACTCTTCATACCTGGATTTCCTTTGGAAAAGTGGCACTGAACATAAGAGTTTGCCGCGTTCCAGTAGGCGGCATTCCGCACTTTTCCACGATCTCGCGAATTTGAGGTTCAAAGCCCATGTCAAGCATGCGGTCAGCTTCATCCAATACTAGAAATCTAAATAAGAATACCATAGCTCATGCAACTCCCACAAATAAGAATTGAAGAGCGCATGCAACTTCAACAGATAATCGTGAGCTCCAAAATGAGATCGCACTTTAGATCCAACCCCCATATTATTGCTCGCAAAGGATACAGTAGGAAAATGTGCAATGGGAAACGCCAATAGACGCCTAGACATAAACAGGTCAACTTTGAAATTTCTTACTTTACAGAGTCTAAACCAACTTTGCCTCGCTGAATCATGTCAACCAAACGGCCAGGCGTGGCTACGATGATGTGACATCCTCGCTCAAGATCGCGCATCTGCGTGCTGACGTCCGCACCACCGTAAACTACAACAGGTCGGATGCAAGATCGGTATGCAAACTAAAGAAGAACCGGATTTTCCATTTTGATCTAGGCGTCATGTCACATGTGCGCAGACGCGACCCTAAACGTCTGCATGCTGAACTATACTAAACACCATAGTAAAAAACATTGCCAGCAGGCCATTGTGATGCAGCTTACAACATTGTAAAACAACACTTATACTGCCGTCACCCTCAATTTTCATGCACGCACGGTTCGCATATAGCAATACATATATAGCTATAGCAAAATCTCACCTTGCGAGATTCGTCGTAGATCTGCGACGCCAATTCTCGAGTTGGGGCCAAGATGAGAGCGATGGGATACTGCTTTCGTCTCCCACCACTTCGATTGTCCTACAACCCAAGGGATACATACAGGATACAATCACGAAAAATGGCAAACTTGCAGAGACTTGCAATCCTATAAACCTTATTGTTTTTGACAAAACTCTTTGATCCGAATACGCGCCATTTTTTGTGCGCCTCTTAAAAATGGTAGTAAATTTTTGTTTTTGCAAAGCATTAGTTGCAAAATATTCATTATGGCTTATTTTACGACCTTTAAGCCATGTACATATACTAGAATAGCAAGTAACATACAAATTAAGTACCCACTAACATGCAAGGCGAAAGTAAGTGCTTTCTTCCCTCGAAACCCTTGCAAAAGCTATAACTCATGCACATATCTTGTCAACGCAAAACAATTGTATTTACTATGCGCTGGTCACACTTACCGAATAGGTGTTGTCAAATGGTCCTTCTGTAAAGATCTGGCTCATGATAGGAACCAAGAAGGCAGCAGTTTTACCAGAACCTTAATTCAAGAACAAAGCATAAATCCTGAATTTGAAATGGAACTTAAAATTGTCTTTTAGTGCCAGTTGAACTACATCTAAACTGGAATCGGTTTCAAGCAACGCCAGCGTAACAAACAGGATACGAATTAAGACTTATATTATCATCCACCAGATGAATGTATAACAGAGAGTGAAAGGCAGGGCCCACTGAAAAGGCATACACATGCGTAAGAGATTGGGCATGAGAGAAGATAAGTACCGAAAGACCACCGGACCAGCATAAGGCACAAATGGTTCATATGCAAAGTAACTGATCTAATAGTTGAATGAAAGACAATAACCTCTGACTTGAACAGAGTAAGGAAATTCCTTGTAAATCAATTACTATATGCAACTGAAGAAATACAACAAACTTTGAGCAGATGAACCTCAAACTCAAGAATACCCTTTCTAAACCGATATCCCATAATCCTCCCACAGACAAAGCCAACACTTGAGAAAGCGACTAAGAGACTAAGAGAAATAATGCAGTACCTGTTTGCGCACAAGCCATGAGATCTCGTTTGCTTCGAATGATAGGGATTGCATACTTTTGAACAGGGGTGGGCTTCGAATACTGGCACAACTAAAAACATACAAGTAATAACAAGCACAGTTTCTTCAAAATAATGGCAAGCAATACCGCCTAAACACGCATATAAAAGAAAGACATTAACCTATGTATGACAGCATCAAATGATTTATCATAGCAACAGTTTAGGACTCCAAAACAAGAACCAATCAATAAGGTCTTCTAACACGATGATTGCAAAATATAGCAGGCCCGAAATTCTCCTTAACATTTAAAATCTCCTAGCAAAACAAAGTTGCTGGAGCACAAAAAAAAATAATAATAATAAATAAATAAAAAATAAAAAAAAAACAGGCTCATCATGCTCAAGCAAATCAATTAAACTAACCAAGATGTTGTCATTGATGATTTTCCCCATGTCAATCTCATCAAACTGAAAAAAAAAAGATAATTTAATAAGCAATAAGAACTTCCTGCTAAAAACCAAATACAAAAACAGAAACTCACCAAGGCGATAAAGACACATTAGGTATGGCACAGTATCCTAAGTATTTCAAGCGACAGAGAAACTTCAGGAAGGTCACTGAAAATCATGTCCACATACACAAAAGACCAGTTGAATGTGATCTGCGCTACTAGTTACACATAACTACCACGCGAACCACAGCAGAAAAATACAAAACAAAAACATGTTCTATTCTTACACTTTCAATATGCTTCGGCACATTTGCTCCAGTTGCTTCAACTGGAATGTCTTCATATTTGTCAAAGTTGATCCCTGAACGGCCACCACTGAACAGCTCACTGAGTGATGAAAAACATGCCAATATGTGTCACAGGATATAAAACAAAACAATGCCACAAATGACACAAAAAGAACATGCCAAGTAGTAAATAAATTAATCTAAAATTCAACACCATTAAGTATTATACCACTATGGACAAATGGAGATTTTTAAGAACTCCAAAGACCTGTACCACCACTGGACAACCTCGACATGGATAATAGTTCAAATGCAGATAAGAGCTACTCACTGCTCTAATTGCTCATTTCTGGGCAGCTGCTTTGACCAGTCCTCTGGTCCTAAATTCAATTGCAGCAGAGACTAAACCAAAATCTTTCATGTTCACAGGCTTAACAACTCAATAGTCTATCAACAGGTTAAAAATAAACAACACTAGGTGATGCACAAGACATACAGCATATAACATAACATACGTCTAAGCTCTTCACTTTCCCAACGGGATCCACGCTCACTATTCCACGAAAATGCTCCACCACTGCCCCCACCACGACTATCTCTAAAGCCCGACCATTGGCTTCCAGCATGGCCTCCACCAGCAGGGCCAGGATGGTTGCGATTTTGGGTTGGGGGGTATGGAGGCTGGTTAAAACTGTTGAAGTTCTGCTGTCGATTGAAGTTTTGGTAACTACCACCACCTCCACCACGATTAAAGTTCAACTGATAGCCTCCTCTGAAATTACCACCACCTCTATTGTAATCTAGAGCAATCAGGAAAAACCTATATTATAAATTACTAAACTATATTATGCACTTGCAGGGCTTCAAAACTAACCTCTGATTCACAATAAAGATTTAGAACTCTTAGCCAAGATGGGCGACTGGAAAAACCGGGGTGCCGGACAGGCAAGAGTAGCGACAACTTATGAAATCAATGTTACTATGAGGACAGAAGGAAATTAAGATTGACAAATGCATAGGCATCTGCATTTATGGTGCACATACATACAATGTACTTATACACACAAAGGCATCTATGCATGGATATGTGTATGCATGCATGTATGTATGTATGTATGTATGTAGTATGTATGTATGTATGTATGTATGTATGTATGTATGTATGTATGTATGTATGTATGTATG
>QQSS02235235.1:0-10040 GCA_003687565.2 Craspedacusta sowerbii | reverse complement strand
TATATATATATATATATATATATATATATAGCTTGCATAAAGTATTGTTACATTCACATCTCCATTCAGGTTATTACTTTCATCTTTGAATGCCGAGTTTAAAACTTTCTGAAATATTTAAATATGCCTAGCAATTTTCGGATCAGCTCTACAGTTTAAGCGAATAGTTTAAATTTTTGTATCATGGTTGTGATTTGAGCGAACGAAAAGCTGGATCACGATATTTTAAAATATATACTCCATAATTATCAACTCGATTTGGCGTTATGTTATGGAATGAAAGGAAGCTACTTCAAAATATGCAAAATACTATTGCAAGGTTCTGTAAGATTTCGCCAATAACTTCTAAATCTATCACCCACCGCTGCTCAATTTCGCTCCCTTCGCCAATTGATCAGCGCTTGTGAGCACCCTTTGCCTTACCAGATTATCAAACTGTTTGATGCTTCAGCATATTATCTCTTCGTAAAACACCAAGCCCTACTTCTATACCAGGAATAAATTCTTCAAGCTTTTCCCGCACTTTACACATCAGAGAGACATAAATAATAAACAATAATAAATAACTATAAACAAGACACGTCTTGGTTATTTAGAACACTTGGTATCATTGTAATTAGATGGAGTATATAAAATTGAAGATTGTCTTTCTTTCCTTACTTTCGTGCATTTTTACCCCTTTAAAAGAACTACAGATAGCCCTAGATCTCTGCAATGAATTAGAAACTACATTTAAAAGCAGATCTCAAACTGATGGATCGAATTTTCAGTTATTTTATTCCTTATTACGTCGCCATATCAACTCACCTTCAGACCCTCTGTAATCTTATTAAGTGTGCTCTTTATGACTTCGATGTCATTGCTCCCAATGTCTTCCTCAGCACCTGCTGAGACGCAAATAAACAAAGCAAAAGGTAACAGGAGAAATTTCATTTTCTCCACCATCAGGAACTTCTTCTTGGCAGAATTTCAAGTAGCGAGCGGACAGCAGTATTGTGGTGGAGATATTTATACGAACGGAGCTTGAAGCAAGAAGGGGGTTAGATGGCGCTACGAAAAATAAATTTAAAATACATTAACATTAAAAAGTGCTCGAAACAATCCTACAGTAAGATTTGTAGCTATCAATATTTAAAGAAAATAATCTACGCATCTTTTTAGCTATTTACTTCATATTTGGTAGAATTCAGATTGTTTGAGTTTACTTGACAATATTTTAATTTTTCCTCTCCAGCCCCCCGGCTCATAATGATATTTTGGATATGTTGACATGGGTTTCGAAAGATGCTCTTCTGTCGCCTAGAAAAGACGCGGTTGTTTGTTTAGCGATAGCAAAGGGAAATATTTTTCTCGTATGACGAAGGTTTACCCTGTTTCTCTCTTGCTTATATAAGAACATACAAAGACCCAACCCGTTCGGCTAAACAGCTGGACGGATGAGTACACTTGAATTCAGAACCATTGCGACTGACCTCGTTCGTATTGGTTTATTGATTGTTTTTATTGTTGATTTTTTGCTTCCTTACTCAATGCAAGCTACCCCATCAGATGCAAAGGTAAAAAGGAAGTGTTGAAAATGGAAACGTCTCTCTTAGCTTTCTCGCATTCTAATGTAAATTTTCAATAACTACTTTGATATTTATATTAAGCTAAAACAAAGAGATGAAACTGCAGAATTTCAATTTGGTATGTGTACCCACGCATCATTATAGCGCACGTCTTTCGATCGATATTATGCTCACTTCGTAAGAACATTTTAGAATAGTTTCGGCGTTAACAGATGGATCGCCCTTCATGATTTCGAAATTTTCTTATATCTGCTTGAAATTTTGATATTCTAATTCCATAATATTTTGTTTAGAGATAGGCGCTTGCAGAGAACGCTTTCATGGAAGCTTTTTTCGTGGTACTGCACTTCCGTATGGAGGAGAGTCACTCAATTCCTATTAATCGAATTTGCATTTAAAGTCTTCGGATGACCGAGCTGCTGAACTTATATTGCGCTTTGCCCTTCCATCAGACTCAAGTGAAAGTGAAAGAACGATGGTGATGGTGAAAATGGCTCCACGAAGTCTAGCAGGATTGCTTGAAAAACAGCGATAGTGATATTAACGTTGTTCACGGGTCAAGCATATGACCACGACTAGTCATTAATCGCGGTAATTTGTACTTTAATTTATCGTTATTATTTTTCTGTTCTTTGTTGAGGAGAACTATGTCTTGATCAATCATAATACGTAAGATCCATTTGAACTTTATAAAGCCTGAGATCGTTAATGGGCTTGAAAATTACCAAAATTAGGTTACTATTCTCTGAACGCTTATGGTGTTACGCATAATCGCAAAGGAAAAGTACCCCCATTTTTTAAATGAAAATGCGATATCGCATTTTCTTGAATACCACTATGATATATTTGACCTTGACGAGTTCTAGTGTAGCCACATGGATGCAGTTTACCCGAGAAGTTTGTTCTGTCCGTTTGTGTTCCCTTTGACTTAAATTTCCGCTGCAAAGGCGCCACAAGTAAATCTTGTTTTGGTCTTGTGCTTGGAACTTGGATAACCATTATCTGCCAACATTATTTCTCGCCCGGCTAGCCGGCAAATTAGAACATGTTCTAATCGTAATAATTTGTATCGCGCTCAGAGATTCTTACAGCAGAGCATGCAGAGACGCAATGTCTTTACATGATAAAACCCAAAGTTACAGAGTTTGAGAAGCATGCGTCCTTCTATTTACTAGGGGCCGGTGATGTCGGAGTTACATCACTTGGGGGCGCTGATACTGTCGGAGTTACGGCATCTGTACGCGCCGCTTCTGTTGGGCTTGCAGCTTCTGTTGGATTTACAGCTGCCATTGCATCTGGCTTAAGAACAATATGTAATATCTTTGTGGGCTTGATCTTCGTGATTAAAGGTAAGACCATAGATCCTGGTCTGGTTTGCTTGTATGGGACAGCCCAGGGTCGGGCATATTTCTCAGTTGCCGTTGGATCTGGCTTGATCTTCGTGATCAAAGGTAAGATCATAGCTCGTGGTTGGGGTCGTGTTACCAGTTGCGCATATGGGAAAACCCAGGGTCTGGTATATTCCTCAATCATTGGTCTCTGCTGTCTCAATGCGAAGGCTCGTCGCAGCAGTAATGCCAAGAGTTGCGTTTGCAGACCGGTCAGTGGCTGTTCGTTTCGCCAGGCCAATGATCCGTCTGGTAGCCTTCTCCAATTTCGTCTGGATTCGAAAATTCGAGACTTCATTTCTTCCCAAGTCTGTGGAAATCTCAGCGACGCCCAGGGTGTTCTTTGTGCCCATAGCTCCTGCACTGGCCGTGGCCGTCGTTGAAACCAGGGTAGTTCTTTCAAACCTGGTCTTTGCTGTGACCATGGTGTCTGTAGCTGCCAGGGTCTTCCTTGGGACCAGGGTCTTCGTTGTAACCAGAGCTCCTCCACTGGTCGTGGTCTTCGTTGAAACCAGGGTAGTGCGTTCCCTCCGGGTCTTTGCTGTGACCATGCTGTCTGCAGGTGCCAGGGTCTTCCTTGGGACCAGGGTCTTCGTTGTAACCAGAGCTCCTCCACTGGTCGTGGTCTTCGTTGAAACAAGGGTAGTGCGTTCACCCCGGGTCTTCGTTGTGACCAAAGTTCAGGTAATGGTCGTGGTCTTCGTTGCAGCCTCGTCTGTTGTCCTAACGATGGTCTTTGTTGCGACCTGAGATTTGCGAGTTCCCAAATGGTTGATTTCAACCTGTTTTGATTATCAGTAGACCAAGACCAAATTGGTCGTTCACCTGTCAATTTGAATCCGGGCAGTCCAGTTAACGGTGATAATGGCCGTTGGATCGGTTGGGTCCAATACCAGCGTTGTGCGTAGGGTCGACGATATGGTGGAATGATTCGGAAGGGACTTGGCTGCTCTAACCACCTCATCTGAATATAGGGCAGCACTTTATTCTTTAAGACCCAACGCCATAAGTTTGCATTCGACCAGGTTTGTTCAGAGGGCCTAGCTCTACTTCGGAAACAGTCAGCGTTTATCCGTATGCACGAGAATATGGACTGCCCTGTCGAGGCGCACCTTCTCAACCTGGCCATGCACACCTGCGAAACAAATGACCAAGAGTACGAAAACCAACTGCTCAAATCTTTTTAATTGCAAGCTTGGAGTGCAATCATATTTGCCATAGAAAACTACCATATGCAAAGAGGCACCATCTCAGCGAAATTCAAATAAAATCTGTGAAGTGATATAATATTATATGAATAAAAGTGTTGTCTTACTGTTTGCCTGGTCAATGGTAGCTTGGCTGGCGTATGTTGAAGTCTGGCGCACTTCACGAACGCGCGGTTACATATCAACTGAGGTCGTCTGATGGAGGTGCAGTTTTGAAATCTCTGAATGCATTGCTGTAAAAGCAAAAAAGAACATATCATGTTCGGAAGTCAAAATCTCTAAAACGTTTTCTAATGAGGAAAGCTTCCTTTGATACTACGTTGAATACGACAATGATGAAAAATAAGATTCCTTTATCTTACATTTGGCACGACTAAGGGTCGGTTTATGAGCGTGACTCGAACTCCGACGCATTTGAATAACGAGCGTGCACATAATCGTCGAGATCCTCCTACGGATGTGCATATTCGGAACCTTCTCATGCACGTCTATAAGGAAATAAAAGAATTGCGGAACTGTATTAAATGAAGGTGACGGTAAGACTTAGATCCAAGAAACGTAACGGGCCTCTCATAGCCCTGCGTTTGCCTATATTTATGAATAGATTTGCTAAGAAACTACAACCACAGAAGGAAAACATATAAAGATAATGCGTATGAAGATCTTTTAGATTTCAACTTACTTTCGGACTAGTTGGTCTAACTTGAAGTCCAGAGCACTTCACGAACGCGCGATTGCATAGTAACTGAGGTCTTCTGATTGATGTGCAGTTTTGCAATCTTTGAACGCATTGCTGGAAAAATAACTGCACGTTACAAGTAGGGCTTTAAATTTACAAAAGAACATACCGTCTTAAGAATAAACGCCTCAATGCGAGCTAACAACGTTTCTATTATTATTTAAACTTACTCTTGGTAAATTCAGCGTTTTTCCAGTAGGGGACACTGGTAGTCGGGCACATTTTGCAAAAGCGCGATTGCATATCAACTGTGGTCGTCGGATCGAAGTGCAGTTTTGCAGTCTCTGGATGCATTGCTGAAAAGCAAAATACGATTTAACATAGCTTGAATTTTAAAATTCGCTTCTTTGGAGTCTCTCTGAAACCAATCTCTTAGGAGCAAGAAAGAAATCATAAAATAGTCTATCTGTTTGTCTTACATTCGGCACAATCACGGGTCGCTTAATGCGCGTAAATCGAACTCCGATGCATTTGAATAGAGAGCGAGCACATAATCGTCGAGATCTTCCTGCCGATGTGCAATTTCGAAACCTTCTAATGCATGTCTGGAAAGAAAGATAAAAAGAAGTTTAAAAACTGGTCTTAATATATAGATGCTTAAAAAAGATATCTTATCACGATTTCCAAAAGAAAAGAAATGCTTGATTTCTGTTACTGGCAAAGCCTGAATGCTGGGTAGGCCTGTCCAATTGATTTTGATGTACCAGTCCAAAGTTATGCTAATTTTCCGGAGCACTTGATTAAGGATAAGCTAGAGTTACCGCAGAACAAATGGGGACTTAAAAAGTAATTTCAAGCTACTTGCTCTCTTGGATAACGTTGAAATATGACCTTCATTTTTCAGAATTAAAATAAAAACTTAATTGAACGTGCTTAGCGTATTCAAGTTATATTTGCATTTACATCTACATATATTTCTGTACATTCGCATGCATTATACGCAATAAAAATATATAAAACTCGCATGACCCTGCGTTTGCCTATAATTATAAATAAATTTGCTAAGGAACATAACCACAGCAGGAAAACATGTAAAGATGATGCCAATAAAGGCTTCCTTGATTTCAACTTACATTTGGACTAGTTGGTCTAACTTGAAATCCAGAGCACTTCACGAAGGCGCGATTGCATAGTAACTGAGGTCGTCTGATTGAAGTGCAGTTTTGCAATCTCTGGATGCATTGCTAGAAAGAAAACAACGCTACATCAAAATTGACATTCTTGCGTTTGCCGGGTTAAGGAATTCTTTGGACATTCTCTAACAAGAATGATATTTTGGCGAAAGCTATTCCGATCAACGTACATGTGGCACGACCAAGGGTCGCTTTATGAGCGTGACTCGAACTCCGATGCATCTGAAGAAACCGCGAGCGCATGATCGTCGAGATCCTCCTACCGATGTGCATCTTTTGAACCTTCTAATGCATGTCTGAAAAGAGATAAAAGAACTGAAGTAAAATGACCTTGTGTTTGAGAATTATAAGTTTACAAAACCTCTATAATAAGTTATAAAAAACTAAATGAATAGTCCTAAATATAAATAAAGGAACTGAAGTAAAATGACCTTGTATTGGTGAATTAGAAGCATACAAAACGTATCTGAAACCGGTTAACAAGAGAACATGATATGTATATATATATATATATATATATATATATATATATATATATATATATATATACATATATATGTACATATATATATATAAAATATATATGTTAAAGAGGAATATATATGGCTATCTATTCTGTCGCGATTGAAGCAATATGACAAACAGACTTCTGTTCTTTCAGCAGAATGACCTTTATACCCTGTTTTCTAATTACAAATGGTTGTCCGTTTTATATGAATTCAAAGCATAATTAAGTTATACAACACCTGGATAAAGTAAATGGACTACATTCTATCAAGATGAACCTCGCGTGGTGCAATTTGCAAAAACACCATTAAGGCAAAAAAAGTCATAACACGCATTCCAAAATACTCAATAGCCCCAGATATACTCGCTGATGAGTACTTCCAAATACCACAACTACGTTCAACAACAATTATAGCCACACGGCCAGAGACAAGACTGCAGAGTAAACGCAAGAACGGGCAGCAACTGATCACGAGTAAAGCATGCTATACACACACACCCACACACACACACCAACCTAGCACCAATATCGGCGACATATTTCTCTTAATCATGTAAAACCAGCCATGCTCGTATATTGCTGACAACAGAGATCCAAAAAAAGACTTTTTGCTTTTATCTTACTGTCGGGGCAGAGGGTCTAGCTTGAAGTCCTGTGCACTTCACGAACGCGCGATTGCATAACAACTGAGGCCGTCTGATCGATGTGCAGTTTTGCAATCCCTGAATGCATTGCTAGAAAAAGAAAGTCGCGATACATTGCATCATAAATAATAAAAATTTAAATTGGACAAGTCATTAGTTGAAATTACTTCATATATTATTTATATAATATATATTTATTATAATATTATTATTTAAACTTACTCGTGGCACATTCAGGGTCACATGTAGTCGGGCACATTTTGCAAAAGCGCGATTGCATATTAACTGTGGTCGTCTGATCGACGTGCAGTTTTGCAGTCTCTGGATGCATTGCTAAAAAGCAAAACACGATTCATTATAGTCTGAATTCCAAGTTTTGCTGCTTTGGGAATATTTCTAAAACCTCGAAGGAACAAGAAAGAAATAATAAAATTGCCTATCTTTTTGTCTTACATTTGGCACGACCAAGGGTCGCTTTATGAGCGTGACTCGAACTCCGACGCATTTGAATAGAGAGCGAGCACACAATCGTCGAGATCTTCCTGCCGATGTGCAATTTCGAAACCTTCTAAGACAAGTCTGAAAGGAAGAGAAAGTTGTATAAATAAGGTTGACTTTATGAATTACGTGTTTAGGATTTGGACTAAGTTCACGGAGGAAAGGCTAAAAAGCAGGGTGTTGCAGATAATGTGTTTCACCTATTGTACGAATCATGCAATCAGCGTTAGTGTATTACTTTAGGTTTTGAATATAAATGAATGTAAATTATTCTGTTGTAGTAGCGCCACTGCAATTTCAACTGAGTGCTCACAATTCACTTTAGCACTTACCCTAGCATTTGACCTGATACGAACTCTAGGAGCACTTTGCAGCTCAGATGCATCCTTCGACTCTACCGAGACGTCATCGCCAAACTCCTCTGACAAGGGGTCTCTGGACACCTCAGACAGAACATCTTCGAGGTTCTCTGTCCATTCACCTTTAGCCAGTTCGGATAAGTCGTCGCTTGATTCCTCGGATAACTCATCGCTGGCCTCCTCGGAAAAATTGTCGTTTGATTCCTCGGAAAATTCGTCGTTTGATTCCTCGGAAATATCGTCGTTGGGCTCCTCGGAAACGTCGTCGCTGGACTCCTCGGAAAAACTGTCGTTTAATTCCTCGGAAAAGTCATCGTTTGATTGCTCGGAAATATCGTCGTTGGGCTCCTCGGAAAAGTCGTCGCTGGACTCTTCTGAAAAGTTGTCGCTGGACTCCTCGGAAACATCGTGGCTTGATCCCTTGGATGCGTCCTCGCTGAATTCTGTACGCTCATCAAAGGAGTCTGGCTTCAATTCGTCATCGTTCGTGTCATGCAAAATCGCATCATTCTAGTGAAAGAAAACGCATTACCTTTTTAGCTACGCAAATCTTAAATTAAGGTATCACATTTAATGGCAAATAAAGATACATGTTTTTTTTATTCATTTCAGACATATCATGGATTTTACATATCACATTATAGATTATTATAGATATTATAGACATATAAGGTACATCAGTATATTTATCTATTGTATTCATTCCCTCGATTTATATTCATATCATCATCATATTCTTTTCCCTTTATTTATTTCAGAAAGCCATTTTGCACTTACGTCCTGGCCATTAAGACTAAGTTTTTTCATTAGGGTCGGGTCTGTTATCAGCATTCTGCTTTCAAAAATGCAGGGCCTCGTACTTGGTATGAAATTGAGGCAGCGAATGGTAATAAGGGCTTATAGCTACAAGGACTCTGTTTTAGAATGGTGATGTTTCGTTTCTAAAGATCCATCGAAGATAAAGAAGATACGCCAAGATGTAAAGATACGTCATCGCTATTGTAATACACGTAATCGGAGCCTTACTCAATTAAGAGCTCTAAAGAAGTATTAGCAAAATTCTTAATCAACTAGAAACTCACCTCCACACTCGCCCCAGGCTCCTGGTGCGGGTACTTTTCGTCACTTAAACCATCCTCATCTTTTCTGCGAGCGACATCATTTATCGCATCATCGATGTCGCTGATGTAATCTCGTACAATTCTGTTGCTTTCCTTCCCATTGGCCTGTGCGAGCACTGCCAGAACACAGGCAAGTGACAGCACTGAAATAAGCTGTCTCATTTTTTTTTTCTACAGCCAACAGCTCATCTGCCTGAGCTGAGAGTGACGAAGGGTTACTGGGGGACTGAATTTATGCCGATGTTTTGAGTTCTACCAGGGGTTTGACTCAATTGTGGAAAATGACTATTTGTGCATGATGGATCGGTTGAAGTGTTGACGAAGTTAAGATCTCCCACTTCGGCGACATTCGATAGTTAATACGCTTGCTTTCCTAGGGCTCTCCCTAGCTGGAAAAGATCTCTCAAGAAGCAAGTAGGAGGAACCACATGTGCTTCTGAAATTTCGCGATTTTTCTTATCAAATGCATCACCCCTTCTTCAAGGCCACGCCCCAAGACTCTAGACTCACCAAACAGGACCCTCTTACGGTCTCATCGGACGTAAGTTGGAAATTTCACGATTTTTTGAGAAGTTGCTTGAACAGCAGTTCTCAATTACAATACTTATTTATCTGAAATTCTACATAATGAGTCGTTTAAGCCCGAAATGAAGTACTGATGTCAAGTGTTTGTAAGGAATTTGACCTCCTGTACCTATACAGCTTGCGTCCCGGCGCAAAAATGCCGATATCCAAGAGCAAGAGCATCTTGGATCGCTCAGAAAGTTTGATGACTTAAGGTCGGAATTTCCGTCTAAGATATCTATCTATCTATCTATCTATCTATCTATCTATCTATCTATCTATCTATCTATCTATCTATCTATCTATCTAT